>PVJO010001532.1:0-169703 GCA_004026905.1 Hystrix cristata
GTCTTGCTAAGTTGCTGAGTTGCCCAGGTTGGGCTTGAATTTGAGATCCTCCTGCCTCAGCCTCCCAGAGTGCTGGGATTTCAGGCCTGTGCCACCACACTTGCCTCCATTAATGTTTCCTAAAAAAACAGTTCTGTCTCTGGCCCTATTGTCCTATAGCCCTCACTTGATTATGTCAACATGTCTTTATAAGGCAAACTCACATGGGCTTTGTCATCCCCCAAAATAGATTGTGTTTCTAGGAGCTACCACCAAGTGCACAGAGGGAATTGGTGGTGGCCATGTGGGAAACTCATTGTCAAAGGGAAGTCACGTCCAGAGTCAGGAAAGCAGGAGAAACCCCAACCCAGGGAAGCAGTTTCATCTGGGAATTTGAGCGCAAGCCTTGGAAGGGAAAACAGACCGGCCCCACCCTTCCCAGAAGCAGGACAAGGTGACCATTTGGTGTTTGCTGTTAGATCCTCCCGATAGTCTCCACTCGGCCGTGGCCACTATTAACACAACGTTGCGCGCGTCCCCAGAGCCCAGGTTTGGTTTTGACTGGGAAGGGGACAGGAGGGCCTCTGAGCCTGCTGGTGTCTGGACAAGCCACCGAGTGAAGTGGGAGCAGTTTTTTATGTTTGTTTCTGAGCCAGGTCCAGATAAATGGAGGAACAGTCTTCTCAGAACAAGGGAGAGGTCAAAGTAAAGAAGAAAGTCCAAAGGTCGTGAGAAAAAGCGGTTGTTTTCAAGCTTTCCAGCCTTTGCCCCGGTACAGATAAGCAGTCAGCTGCTCCAGGCAGACCCAAGACGCGGAAGTCCTGGGGTCTGGGGTCTTGGCCAAGCCCTCTCGCCCTTCAGGACCGGGCAACTGTAAATGCCAGCGCCGTGGGCATCTCTTCAGTTGCTGTTAAGTTGTCTGGACTTCGAAGTGTTGGTTGCTGAGCCCAAGGGTGGTTTGGTGGCCAGGAGACCTTTGTCACTTCTTGGTCACTGGCTGTGTTCGTCAGCTTTGTGTTAGTGTGACAAGACACCAAAGACGCCAACGCTGAAGGAGAAAAGGCTCATTGGGCGCCTGGCTTCCAAGGTTCTGGTGTGTGGTTGGTGACCCTGCTGTGACCGGGCAGAGCCTCACAGCAGGGGCACCTGGCAGAGGAAGCGGCTCGCCTTGTGGCACCTGGAGAGCAGAGGGCAGGAAGGGACCAGGGTCCCAGATCCCCCTTCAAGGCCTGGTCCCCCGCGGGTCACACACGCGGCCATGATCTGGCTACCTTCACATGTTATCTCAGAAGTGGGATTGTCTGCAGAGAGCTGGAGTCTGCTGCTCTTGGGGTGTGGGGTAGGAAAACTAAGATGGTGAGTAACAAAAGCTGTATTTCCGGACCTCAGCTGTCAGACGAGGAATGCGGAGTTCCAGGCAAACAGCTTTCCAGCTTGTCTGAATTGCTCCGAGAGCTTGTTACTAGTACAGATCCATCAAGTCAAGCAGGACTGGGGTCTGCTACGCCACTGTTTTGTTTATTTATTTGAGGCAGGGGCTCCCTAAGTTGCCCAGACTGCAGCCGAACGTGTGCTCCTCCTGCCTCAGCCTCTCAGATAGCTTGGATTAGACGTGTGTGTCTCCATGCTTGGCAGTCCACCGTGGTACACACAGCAGGCAGCTTCATTCTGAGGGAGGCGGGTGATAAGTGAGCCACTGGGGTTTGAGACTCAGAGTGAGGTGGACCACCATGTTCAGGCTGTGCGGGTCAGAATTCCCCGGGAGACTTTCAGGTGATACAGGCTGTCCCTACTGCACCTTCCTCTTGTCCCCTTTCTGCCCCGGTGGCCCCTTGTATCCGGATTATTTCATCCATATAACATGAAATATTATTATTTCATCCCTTCTGTGGATGCGGGTGAAACAGATTCAAGCACCTGCTGGTCTAATGTGACACCATAAGGGAGAGTTCAGTTTGAGGGCTGTCAGAGGATGGAGACTTCCAGAGGAAGGACGGGAGGATGGTGTAGAGGGGAGCCGACCCAGCCCCACCCCACCTGTCCCAAGAGGCAGCCAGGGCAGACGGGTCCCACCCACCCGCTCACACTGACCAGCCGGGGGGCCCTGACCTTATACCCAGCGTGGGCATCACTGTCCTGGCCTGCACTGTGGCTTCCCGCGAGGCTCCAGTTATGCAAAATTAAGATGTCTGCAGGGTGAGGGCTCCTAGAGTTTACCAGGGCGCAAATGGATTTTAAATATAAAAAAGAACAATGCCTTTCCTCCATCCTTGAAGCCAGCGCTGCCTTCCATCAAATGCAGATTGCCTGGCACGGCACGGCCCAGCTCTAACCAGGCGGGTCTGGGTTGCAGTCTGACATTCTGTGCTTTAGCAAGTGCCCGGTGACACCCATCATCCCCACCTTAGTCCCAGTGGTCTCTGAGAGCGACCAGCCTGGACACCCGCTCCTTTGGCCTGGGCCGCCTCTCTCCCCTCGGAGCTGTCACCAGGAAGGTGGCTGAGCTGGGCTGCCTTGGGGGCACGATCAGAGGTGCACCTGTTCTCCGGGACCTGAGGCCTCTGAGGGTCAGGGGAGAGGTTTCTCGTCGGGGACTCCCATCCCCGCCCAGCAGCACCCCCAAGGCTAGGGCTCCGGCTTGGGCTGGTCACCTGGTGGGGCTCCCTCGTGAGGTCTGGGGGTGTTTGACATATTCCTTTGGGACGTGCTGGTTTGGGGTTCTGAGGAGACCTTTGGGTGGAACGATTCAACACTCAGGAGAGGGATGTGGGCCACAGCTGCAGATTTGGGGTCTTCCAGGCAGAGGTGCAAGCTGACAGTGGAACTAACCAGCTTGGTTAAAGGCAGCTGTGAGAGCGAGAAACCCTCACTGTGGGGCACACAGGAGAAGAGGCAAGTGGGATGCTCGAAGGTGTGTGGAGGGACACAAAGGTGTCATAGGGAGGGCAGCACCAAATGTGTTGAAAACCGAGCCCGAGCCAGGCATGGTGGCACTTGTCTGTGATCCCAGCACTCTGGGAGGCTGAGGCAGGAGGATCTCAACTTTGAGCCCAACCTGGGCAACTTAGTAACTTAGTGAGATCCTGCCTCAAAATAAAAAAGGACCAGGATGTAGCTCAGTGTAAAGGCCTTGAGTTCAATCTTCTGTACTTAAAAAAAAAAGCTGGGCCCAAATCTGATGAAGTCTGGAGATCCCTCAAATGAGCTGACTCTGAATTAGAAAAGCTGGCCTAGGCCCTGGGTTTTTGATTTTTCAGTATTGGGGATTGAACTCAGGACCTTTGCACTGAGCTACATCCCAGCCCTTTTTAAATTTTAAAATTTTGTTTGAGTCCAGGTCTCACTAAGTTGCTGAGTTGCCCAGGCTGGTCTCAAACTTGCCAATCCTCCTGCCTCAGCCTCCCAGAGTGCTGGGATTACAGGTGTGCGCCATCTTGCCCAGCTTAGAGTTGGCAGTTTTTTGAGTTTTCTTCCTACCTTCTGCTATTTTGTTTTGCCTTTTGTGATAAAGGCCCTTTTTGGTTCCCATGCCACATTGTGGAACATGTAGGAGCATAAAGTTGTGCACACCGTGTACACACTGATGGGTACAGTAGCCATCCGTGACAGTATGAGGCTGAGGACTGAGCTGGGGTCATTGTCTGCCCCTGTGCACCGAGCTAAGCCTTGAAGAGAAAGACATGGTGTTGTCCTCTTCTTTCCCTTTGGGTCTGACACTGACCGGATACTCTCCGGACCCCCGAGCTGCTGGCTTCACAGAATGGAAAGGGGCCTGACTGTTCCTCCTGAGCCATTTGGGACAGAGAGACTCGGTGCCAATGATGACTTGGTGCGTGTTTTAATTTGCGATGCTTCTGTTAATTCTTCTTTCTCTTTTGATTGGTGGACAGCAGCAGGAAGCCTCCGTCTTGGGGAACACAGGCACGAAGCCCCGCAGCCGCCGGCCTTCATGTGCCGACTCGGAGCCGCGGTGCTGGGGATGTGCTGACCGCCTCGCCTCTGTCTTTGCAGTTCTGTGTGGAGCTGAACCAGCCGGTGCTGCCCAACATCCGCAAGTGGAGGGGTCCTCGGGGATGCTGGCGCTGTCTGGTCGCCGAGAAGCCCTCGAGTCAGCTCCAGAAGGTGCCTTGGCCACACGGCCTTGCCTTTGCTTTCCTTTTATTTAAACAGGAACAGCCCCCCACCGCCCTCCCCAGTCAAGGGCGTTTTATGTTTTCCTGTGCTGTGTCCTTGTGCAGGTTTGTGTCTCCGCCCAGCTTCTCAGTCTCCGCCCTTCCTTTCCAATGCCCGGTGCTTGCACAGTGTTGAGCTCAGGAAAGGACAGCTGGCCGATCAGAAATGCAAGCTGGGGGTCCCATCCAGGGCCAAGACAACAAAGGGGCATTCCCGTCCTTTGTCCTTGAAACCCCTTTGCCACGTTCCACCCATTGCTCGCTAACTGGAAACCTCAGCGTCACCCGAGTTCACATCTGAAGTATTTGCCTCTATACCTGAAGCTGTGCATGTGGAGACACTCCGTTGACATTTCCACCGGGTTGCGATCCTGGGTTTTTGTCATCAGTGTTGCCCTGTGGTGTGGGCGAATCTGCGTGTGCAAACATTTTCAATCTTACATACTTATTCAAGGCCAGACTTAGATGTGCAGGCTGTAAACGGCACAAGAAAGCATGCGCCCTGCCTGTCAGGCCTGGCCTCGTGTCCCTACGTCCTCTGGTCCCTTCTCTGGCCCCCATGCTGCAGCCTGAGAGCAGTTTGCAGAGAATAAAGTGGAGACTTCCAAGACCTGAGAGACCTTGGGAAAAGCGATTTGCCCCACAGCACCCTCTGCTGCCTGGGAGGTGGTGCCAGAGATGAGCCATCTGCTGGCAGTTGGCCACTGAGCCTGAGCTGGCGAAGGCATCCAGATGGGTCACAAACTAGTGACAGAAGGAGCAGCATGCACAGAAGTGGGGGACGAGAAACGCCCCGGGGCTGCTGGGGACACACACAGCAGGCATGACAGGTGGCTGTGAGAAAGAAGGTGGCATTGGGGAGCCAGGACAGTTTTCAGGCAGAAGATGACCCGAGCCGTGTGCAAGGAAAGTGGCCCTGGTATCACTGTGTGGGACACGCACAAGGGAGAGGAGCAGACAGAGCCAATGGAGTGCTGCCAACCTCTCCGTCCCAGGACATGGAGGCGTGGACAGGCTGGGTGGCTCAACAGGGGCACAGAAGCTTCTGGCCTGAGCCGACACTGGAGACTCAGGCGGCTGCCCAGGAGGATGCCTGTGCACGGGCACTTCCTCTCCTGTCACTTGGGGAGCGCTGAGCAGCGATGCTGGCCTGTGCGATGGTGTGCAGGGCCCTCCCCAAAGATGGGCATGACCTGCCCAGGCTGCAGGCTGTGGGCCAGGGAAGAAGCTGCTCTGTCCTCGGGTCCCTAGGCAGCAGCAGAAGTGGAGGCTCAAGAGCAGCCTTTCAGACTACAGGGCGACAGGTCCCCTCAGGACTGCCCTCAGCACCTCGGAGTCTACATCTCCACGCCCCTCAGGGCCTGTGACCCAGGCTTCAGCCCGTCCCCCTGCCGAGCCCTTGGCCAGCCCCAGAGCATTGGATGGTGAGCCCCAGACTCCTTCATCCAGCAACTGCAGACTGAGCGCCCTCTGGGTGCCAGGCCCCGAGCGCTATGACTGGTGGCTACTCCACAAGCCACCCCGCCCACCGCAGGCTCCTGAATGATTCTCAGTGTGGCCCTCACAGCTGCAGGGTTTTCAGGAAGTTAGTCAGCCTCTCTGGCATGAGCTGCTACCTTGTGGCATGGGATGATCCCCAGGATAACTCTGAGCCCCCATTCACAGAAAAGGAAGAGCCTGGCTGTGTGGGGGCGCTTTGGAGAGTGATCTCGGGGAGCACGAAGTAGTGCCCCCACTGCCTCTCCCCCAGTGCCAGGCTGCACCTTGTGGAGCAAGCACCCAGCACCCACTCTGTCTCCTTCTTGCTGCAGGGCCCCGGCTACTCAGGATTCCTGTGGGACACGGTGGCCGGTGTGGAGCTGCGAGACGCTGCCTGGCAGGAGAGTTCACCTGGCAATGGGCATGGGAGGCCCCCGGTGCCCAGCCCCCCCCTTGCCAGGTTCAAGGTACCTGCACCACAGGGAAAGAAAAGTCTTTGTAGAACTGCCTCTCATTGCCTTGGCTTTGTTCTCGAAAGAGTGTGTCGGCACCCGCTTCTGGGGCTCCCCAGGGGAGGTGACCTTGTCCAGGGGCAGGGATGAAGGGGATCTGGAGGGACTCCCAGCCCAGATAAGCGCGACGTATGAGCCAGAGAGGAGAAGCCAGGTGCAGTGGCGCACACCCATAGACCCAGCCTCTTAGGCTGAGACAGGAGGGTTGCAAATTTAGGTCAGTCTGGGCAACATGGCAAGACCCCCCACCCCACTGAGAGAGCAAGAGCAAGAGAAAGGAAAGAGATCTGGCAGCTGGCCCTCATCAGAATGACCTGAGAGGTTTTCTTATGATCGGGGATGCCTTGGCCCTAGTACAGTTTCTGGAATGGAGCCCGGGGCAGTCTGTTTTTCTAAGGCTCGTTCAGCAGCCCCTCACCCACCTGGCATGCTATGGAGGCCCGGGGTCTGGGAATGGCTGGGTCAGGCCGCGGTCTGCTGTGTGGAGCCTCCCCCCTCAGCAGCTCCCCAGGCCCCTGTCCTTATTCCAGGGAGCAAGGGCCCCTGGAGGGGCTGTCGAGGTCTGGAGCAGACTCGGGGAGCTCTGGGTGGAGGCTTGGGGCAACCCTGGCTGGGGGCAGCTGAGCCTGCCCATTGCACTGTCCCTCTGGCCCCAGGACACCTGGGGTGCTCGTGAGAGCAGAGCGTTGGAGCCCAGTCAAGGGTGGCAGTTGGGTGACAGCAAGCCTTCTCCTTGGCTACCACACTCCAGGCCGGGCCGAGGGTTCCCTGGTGCACCCTGTGCACCCTGCGCCCCGCAGCTCCTGAGCCTGAGGGCCACCCCTAAGCCCAGCACAATTATCTCCGGCAGGTGACAGGGCAGCCTCTGCGCTGGGGGCCATAAGCCACAGCTCTCTCACACCCTGTGACTGCAAGGTGATGGAGTGTGTGCGCTTACCGGGGTCTCCACAGTGGAACTGTTGACACTTCTCGTGCCCCAGCTCATGGTCTCCACACAGCCCTGTCACACTCACACTCAAGGACCTCCTGGGGAAGTTAGCCCAGATCGCCTTCAAAACCTCCTAACACCATTCTGGGCCCTTTTTTAATACAGCAGCAGCCAGGACAGCTGCTGTCACTACAGAGCAAGCTGGCTTTTTAAGATGGGCATGGTGGTGTGCACCTGTAGTCCCAGCACTCTGGGAGGCTGAGGCAGGAGGATTGCAAGGTTGAGGCCAGCCCTGGGCAACTTAGCGAGACCCTGTCTGAAAATAAAAAATGAAAAAAAGGACTGGGCATGCAGCTCAGTGTGAAGGCCCTGGGTTCAATCCCCAGTACTGCCAAGAAAAAGAAAATGTAAGCTGTTTCAGTGAGAAAGTGCCATGGTGTCGCCTGTGGTGACCCGGGTCCTCTCAAACAGTCCCTTAGCCAGGCACTTGGCCTCTTGGGCTTCAGTTACATACTGGGCCAGGTAGGTGGTCTGGTAGAGGGACAGGGCTTGGTTGGGGAACGTAGTCAAAGGTACAGTGCTTGCCAGAATATGTAAGGCCCCAAGTTTTCATCCCCATTGCTGTGAGAAGAAGAAAAGAGAGAGGGAGAGATAAGAAGAAATACAGTGCAGCCAGCCCTGTGCCCCGCCCACCCTCGAGGTGGTTCCCCAGCAGGCAGGGCCCAGTGGTGGCAACCTGGGGCCTTGTGTGCCAGACAAGCCTGACACTCCCGCTTTTTGGACCCCATCCCTCCTTCCTTAGCAGTGTTTACTTTCTGTTTCCATGACAACCAAAGACGGACGAGCCAAACCCCAAGTAGCCAAGCAGGGCCCTGAAGGCCTAGCAGGTAAAGTGTCTGCCTGGGAGTGGCCTGCAGACTGCCCCCTGCTGCCCAGCTGTCATCAGGGTTGGTCAGGATAGAAACCCCCAGAGGTGGGATGCGCGTGGCCTGTGGTGGAGTTTTGCTAACATCCCAGCTGCTAGAGACACCTCTTTCTCTCATGTGGTTGTTTAGAAGGGAGGACAATAAGTTAAACCCTGCCATGTGCAGCTCTGGCCAGTTTTGCGGGTCTTGGGTGGGGGGATCTGGTACAGCACGGGTCCTGTCTTGTCCTTTAAAACTTGAAAATGAAGATCTGGTGCCGGGCACGGTGGGCACAAGGAACTGAAGCCGAAGCCATCGCCTGGTTCCTGGTGGTGCTGGCCGCATCTGCCCGGTCTCCTGTGTGCACGAGGCCGTTTCTGAGCTGCACGTGGTGCGTCGGGAAGCGGCATCGTGTGAGCCCCTCCCTGTTGCTCTGTCTCCTGCCACCCAGATGGGAAGTAACGACGTGACCCTGGTGAACCTTCACTTGGCCGCCCTGAGCCTCCCGGGGACAGAGAATCCTGGCAGGAATCCCAGTGACAGCCACCGGCTGGCGAGCTTGGCACAGACTCTGCAGGGCACCCTGAAAGGTAGGACGGGGTCCTTCTCGGCGGCCATGCGTCCGCAGGGCGGGCAGCGCGGGGTCCTCCACGTCACCTTGGGCCACTGAGGCCAGCCATTTGTCAGCAGAGTAAGGCGCGGGGACAGGACAGTCACACGCCTGCCCCCCACGGGGCTTGGCCGACCCCGTGCATGGTCCCATCTTTGTCCCTGTGGACGTCACGTGTGGATTCTATGGTGTTGGTTCTGTGCCTTGTCTGCCTCTTGTGAAGGGAGAGACGGGACAAGTGTAAGTGGGGCCCTTTCTTGTGACCGCTCATCCTGGTCCCACGCCATGTTGCCACCTGCCGATGCTCTCATGCTCTTGCGAAAGCCAGACAGGAGGTGACAATGGGGAAGGTGACTTCCTGTCGGGGACCAGCTGCGTTTTCCCTGCGGGATGCGGAACTTCATCTCAGCTCTTTGGGTGGCTGTTGAGCTCGGGCCCCCAACCTGTCAGGCCTCCTCTGCTGGGGCTCAGGGGATGCAGAGAGAAGTGCCAAGCACCTGGGGGCTCAGGTGCCTGAGCCGACTCTAAAACGCCAGGAGAATTAGAACACTGACTGCAGGCTGAGGTGGGAGCTCCCCAAGTTCCAGTCCAGCCTATTTAGCACCAAGTGAGGCCCTGTCTCAAAATAAGACTTCTGGGGTTTTTTTTGTTTTTTTTTTTTTTGGTGCTGGGACTCAAACTCAGGGCCTTGTGCTTGCTAGTCAGGCACTCTACCACTTGAGCTAAATCCCCAGCCCGACACTATATCAAAATAAAAAATAAAGAAGGGCCAAGGATGTAGCTCAGTGTGAAGGGCCCTGGGTTCATTCTCCAGTAAGGCAAAAAAAAAAAAAAAAAAATAAAAAAAAGGAAAATAACCCCTCCCCAAACAAATAATCAAAAAGGTGGGCAAATGAACGGAATAGACACTTCTTGAAGAAAGAAGTACAAATGGCCAGTAAATATATTTGAAAACGTTTCAACATTTTTAGCTATTAGGGAAGTGCAAAACAAAACTACATCGAGATTCCATTTTACTCCGGACAGAAAGATGTGGAGGTATATGCATGTAGTCCCAGCACTTTGGGATGTTGGGCAATATAGCAACTTAGCGAGACCCTGTCTCAAAATAAAACTTTCAAATGAAGAGCTGGGGCCAGGTGTGGTGGTGCACATCTGTGATTCCAGCACTGAGGAGGCTGAGGCAGGAGAATTGCTGCAAGTTTGAGGCTGACCTGGGCTACATAGTGAGTTCAAAGCCAGCCTGAACTACATAGTGAGACCCTGTCTCAAAAAACAAATAAAAATTTAAAATAAAGAGCTAGGGACATAGCTTAGTGCAAAGATCCTGGGCACAATTCCCAGTACAAGCAAAAAAAAAAAAAAAAATTGAAAGGAGCAGGACCTTGGGGAGAAAGGCAGACTCTTCGTAGGTTCTGCCCCACTGACCCAGGTTGAGGTTTCTGTACTGGGTACCAGAAGGAAAGCTGGCAGGACCATAAAGAGGTTGTGCCTGCATGTGGTGGCGCATACCTGTAATCCCAGCACTCGGGAGGCTGAGGCAGGAGGATCGCCATGAGTGTGAGGCCAGCCTAGACTACATAGTGAGACCTTGTGCCCCCAAAAAACAAAACAAAAACAGGAAAAAGAAGAAAAAGACAGTGAGGTTGTGGGTGGGGCGTGGTCTCTCAGAGTGACCACCTTCTCTAGCTGAGGCTTGGCGGCTGGAGCGCTAGAATTCTCCTCTGGGCCTGAGTCTGGACCACTAAGATGTGTCCTTGTTACATTTCCCCCTCACACTGGGAGATTCAGTACAGATTCGGCTACAAAAATATTTTGGTCAAACTCTGAGTTTATATTTTAAAAGTGGTTTGTTGTAATATACACATGACCTGAAATGTACCCATTTAATCATTTTTAAATGTGCAGGGTGGTGGCATTAAATCCATTTACACCGTTGTATGTCTATCACCTCCGTCCATCTCCAGAACCTTCCTGCTGTCCCCAGCTGGAACTCTGGGCCCCGGAAACACTGACTCCCCATCCTCCCGCCTCCCGCTGCCCTGGCAACCACATCCTGCCTCCTGTCTCCATGTGTGACCGCATCTTTCACCTAAGTGGATTCATACGGGGCTTGTCCTTCTGGATCTGGCTTATTTCCTCTACATAATATGAGATGTGATTTAAAAATATGGTGAAGGTTTAAAAATTTTTATTACAGTAAGAAACACATTGCCTTGAATGCCCCTCACTTTGGACACACTTATGCCACCCTTGTTGCCACTGTCAGAAGCAGTTCTGGAGTCCTCTTTCGTGAGTACCTTTAATTACACTTTTGGCTGCCTTGATGTCCAGGACTGCTTCAGAAAGTGGCAAGAACAATGGGAGGTGTGTGTTTGAGGTGGGGGGTATCTTGAGGGGGTTAACGGCAATGTGCCTTTTACTTACGTAAATTTTTAAACGTAAACGCACTGTAGGTTTTGATCAGCTTTTGTGTATCTTCATGCAGCGTGTGTTAGAACTCCCGCCCTTTCCAAGGTTGAGTAATGTTCTGCCGCTGTGTGGCCCACATCTTGCTCTTCACCTGCTCATCTGTTGGTGGCACCTGGATCTCTCCCCCTTGGGGCTGTTGTGAAGAGTGCTGCTAAGAGCACAGTGTTCAATCAATAAATTTTAGTGTCCTCACGCTAAAAACATAAGTCAAATGCAGAGATGTCTCATCCAGGAAGCAGCTGTGTGGGCCAGCGTTCACCCACAGTCACTCTGCCACCTGTTACAAGAGATGACTTGAGCCAGATGTGGTAGTGTGCACCTGCAGTCCCAGCTCCTCTGGGAGGCTGAGGCAGGAGGATCACAAGTTTGAACCCGGAGACCCTTCTCTCAGTAAAACATAAAAAGGGCTGGGTGTGAAGTCCAGTGGCAGAGCAGCTCTGGGGTCCATCCCCAGCACCACAAAAAACAAAAACCAAAAACCCATGACTTGATAGCTTTTCACATGGGTGGCATTTTGCTGTTCTCCACTGAACTTTTCTTTCCACAGATGCAGGAATGAGGGTCACAGTTCCTCCCGGGCCTTAAGCCGCCCCGTCACCCTTCTTCCCTGGTACCCCGGGAGTGGTCGGGAGCCTCGGGCAGGTTGCTCTGCCAGGTTGCCAAGAGACCGTTGACCGCAGCCTGGCTCGGCCTTGACGCATCCGGGCAGGCACAGTGACCCGTGCCCCGTGTCCCCCGCCTGTAACTCACAGCCAATTAATTGTTAACCGTGACACTCAGGCTGGCAATGCAGGAAGTGCTGGCACCTGCCCCGCACGGCCAGGCATATCGATCAGCAGAGGAGATGGATGACGCCTTCTTGCCTCCGTGCCAGCCGCAGCCACGTCCTCCGCGATCCCGGGCCTCGCTGTGACCGCCTGAAAATGCAGCGTGGGTGGCTGCGTCCTTGCTGGGATTTTCTGCGTTCAGGTCTGAGCAGGGCTTGTGGACTCAGGAAGCAGGACCCATGGCTGGACGGTCGGCACCAGCACCGGCACCGGGGAAGGGTCGGGAGTCTCTGAGGACTCCCTCCCTTCCGGGAACAAGCGATAGAGAGCCCACCGCACCCCCAGCCCTGCAGGCGGCGCCCAGGAGAAGCATCCAGGCTTCTAGGCATCTGCAGATGCTCAGAGCAAGGACTACCCCATAGCTGGGCGCAGTGGTGCGCATCTGTCATCCCAGCACTCGGAGCTGAGGCAGGAGAGTGCACTTTCCAGCGCAGCCGGGCAGCTTAGCAATTTAGCAAGACCCTGTCTCAAAAACTGATTACAAGGGGCCCAGGTTCAAATAATCAGTACTGAAAAAGCAGCTTCCTCTGCCAGCAGCGAGGCGGATCTACTGGGCGGAATGTGGTTTTGAGAGCTCCGAGCGAGCCCATCCCGAAGGACCTTTGCTCTGTCCCGCAGTCCCTCGGGGCTGGCTGCCTGGACACCGCCCATCTCCAGACTCTCAGAGCCGTCTTGCTCAGGTCTGTACCCCGTGAGCGCTTCTACGGCTGCGGGAGCCCTCTGCCCTCCTGCCACAGTCATGCTGCGCCTCCCATGCTGATTCCTGCGGCAGGTGTGCGGGCTCCACCACCCCAGCTCCTCCCGGTGAGGCCCAGCCCGTGAGGAGCCGCTGGGCACCTGCCCCGGCCAAGGAAGTTACAGCACGGTGCCCATGAGGGCTGGGTGACGGTCATCGGCCCCAGCTGTGGTCGCCAGCGTGGCTCTCAGACGGCCTTCCTGCCGGACGCTCCCACCGGGCCCTCGCGTCACCTGGCCTCGGTCAGCATGGGACCCAGCATGCAGGAGCCGCGGGGGCCTGCTCGAGACCCTTGTCCCGCACTCCGGAGGGCGCCATGTGCAGCGTGCCTGCCCTCTGCTGCTCACTCCTGTCATTTCACTTTGCTGCTTTTTCCCTCTCACTGTTTTTGAAGCACAGTCAGGCCAAGGAGAAAGACTGGCTAAATGTCTCAATTGGTGTGTGTGTGTTTCTTGAGGGACTAGGGACTGAACTGAGGGTCTTTGCACTGAGCTATGTCCCCAGCCCTTTTTTGTTTTAAGATAGGTTCTCACTATGTAGTTCAAGCTGGCCTTGAATACACTGTGTCTCTAACTTGCAGCAATCCTCCTGCCTCAGCCTCCTGAGTGCCCAGATTATGGGCATCCCTGACCCCTTTTGCTTTTTATTTTGAGACAGAGTCTTGCTAAATTGTCCAGGCTGGGCTTGAACTTGCAGTCCTCCGGCCTCAGCTTCAGAGTTCTGGGGTTACAGATGTGCAGCACCATGCGTGACTGAGGCAGATAACATTGATGATTTCATTTATGAACTGCTTTTCTAAAAGCTTCCTTTGTAAGGTTGCATGAGGAAAGGTCACCCCTTGGGGTCACAGTCTTCCCTGTGTGATCTCCCTACAAGAAGGGCCAGGCAGAGCCTGGCTGCGTACCATTGTTCTTTTGGAATTCCTACTCCCTTTCTTGGGAAATACTTTCTAGCTGCTCTGCTTCTTGTAAGGGTAACTGGCTGTGGGAGAAATGCCTAGAATACTTCAGGGGAAAACCTGCCGCTCTTGCCCGACCCGCTTTGTCCTTCTTACTTAGACATAAATAGATAATGTCTCTCTGGCGCGCCCTCTTCAGCCTGGTTCCGGAGGCTCAGGGGAGGAGGCCGGAGCTGAGGCAGCACCTCATAGTCCGGATATGACCTGTGGGAAAGGGGTTATGTGCCTTGTTTTCGGGACCAGAGGGCTTTGCCCGAGGCCACCGAGCTGAGGGGGCCGAACCCAGATCCCATCTCAGAGTCACCCGGCTGTTTCCTCTTAGACCTACCCAGGAGCCTGTTTCCAGAGCCGCAGCTCTGGTTCCTCTGGATTAATATAGTGAAATGAGGAATTCAGGGAAAAGAGACAAAAGTAAAGAATCACTGTTCTTAGAGAACATGATTGTCCCTTTTGTTACACTTCAAGTTAAAAAAGAAAATGGCCCTAGTAGAAGAATGATGAGAACTGGCTAATGCAGGGGCAGGGGGGCAGGGGGGGATGGCAAGTTTTTGATTCATTTAAACAAATAAGCCTTTGGAAAATGCAGTGGGCACACAGGGTGGGGAGGGAACTGTCCTTCACCCTCCGCCGCCAGCTCCTCCCACACCACCCTGGTGCTGCTGAGTGCTGGCTCTGTGCGGACCTGGTCCCCCTTCTGTGAAGCGGATGCTGGGGAATCTTGGTGCTTGCCGTGGCCAAGGAAAGGCCCAGGGAAGGAGTCTAGACCCAGAGCGATGATCCTGTGGACTTGGATGTGGCAGGGCAGGATGGTCGTGTGATGCTGTTCAAGATTAAGAGGCGCGCACAGCTCGGTAAACCACTGAGAGCCCAGGAGGGCAGCAGGGCTTTGGATAAGGAAGACCAGACACCCGCACAGTTGGAAAGGAAGGGCAAAGACACAACGGATGTGTTCCCACTGCAGACAGGAGTGTCCACTGAGAGGGAACCTGCAACGGCTTCACTGCAGAACTCTCATCCTACAGACCAACGATACACTCTCCACTAGAAAACTGCAGTTTGAGTCTACCATAACCTGACTACTAGAGTAGTTTTCTCTATTCTTTCATTTTCCCCTTCTCCTCTCCTGTATTGTATAAAGTATCTGGCACATATGCACAAACATACCAGCACATTGCTCTTTGTTTGTTGTGGCTTTTTTTGGTTTTTTGTTTATTTTTGAGACAGAGTTTCCCTATGTAGCCCAGGCTGGCCTCGAACTCCCTGTGATCCTCCTGCTTCAGCCTCCCAAGTGTGGGGATTACAGACGTGCACTACCATGCCTAGCTTGCAGTTTTTAACTAAATGGGTGTATTAGTTACCTTTCTAGAGTTAATGGTTTGCAAGAGAGCAGATTTAATACCGGACAAATACAGGTTACCACATTCACATACACAAGCCAAATGCAGGAAGAGCGTAGAATGTCCGTCTATTCTCTGGAGAGCCGAAAGATCCAGTCAAGGGCTGGGAGCCCACCGCAAGGTCTCATGTGCGTCCGTGTCTGCACTAAAGGACTGAGGAAATCTATACTGGAACCAGGATACGATGCTCTCAATGGAGATGAAGACCCGCGCTCACCTGAAGCAACAGCAGGCATCCCCACAACAGCAAGGCCCCGAGCTCCTTCTGCCATGAGAACAGCCGAGTTGCAGTCAGGAGAGCTGCTCTTGGGCAACAGCTGCCGCCCTTTTCTGCTCCTGTTCCGCTTTAGGCTGTGTTGACAGCAGTCCTCAGGTGGACCCTCTAACCCAGAACCACGATAACTCAGTCCAGCTGGGCGCTCCTGCGCACGCTGACCACGATAAGAAGTCCACCACAACGGCCAACAAGATGTTTTGATGGACATCAAATGGAAATGGGACAAGAATCCCCTTTCTCCTCTCGTGGCATGCTCATTCAGCTCTGATCTTTATATTCCAGTAAGTTATTTTGCTCTCACTGTTTTAACAAAAAAGACAACAGTATAAAAATCCTTATTTAATGTTTTTCATTTATCACTGTGAAAACCAAGGACAATGTTACGACTTTTTTGTATGTAGCTTTTACTGTAGGGCAGTCTATCTTTAAGTAGGAGTAAATGACTCTTTAAAAAAAGAACCCTAAATAGTTTTTCCTTTAAGTCAAGTTTCTTGTTTAAATAAACTTCTTGTTTGAAATGGGGGAAGAAAAGGAAAATAGAGTGAAAACAAATATCCTGTTCATAATAAAAAATAAAAATACTTAGAAATAGGGCGATAAAATGACAAAATTGAGCCCAGTGTGGTGGCACACACCTGTAATCCCAGCCCTTGGGAGGCTGAGGCAGGAGGATCATGAGTTCAAGGCTACCCTGGGCTACAAAGTGAGAGACTGTCTCAAAAAAGCAAGAAGAAAGAGAAGAAATGAAGACGCCTATAAAACTTTATTATAGGACATGAAGAAAGAAGAGGCCTGAGCCCCGTGACCTGTTGTCCCACCCTACGTCTCTGTGTGTGTTGACTGCACCCCGGGGCGCTGACCACGCGGCTGCCAGAGCTTTGGGAAATGCTGAGGACACCCACCAGAGGGGGCCTCTGCAGTGGAAGCCGTTTCTGGAGGGAGGTAGAACGTCAGTATCTGTGGAGCCTCCCCCGGCCCCTCCCTCCTCAGTCCCAGCTGCCCCGGCGCCCAGTCTGCCTTTGGGGCCCCTGCAGGGGGTTGCATCTGAGAAAAGGAATTCTCTGCCTAGAAAAGGAAACCTGAGGTTCGGGCATAGTTCAGTGGTGAGCGCTTGCCTAGCATGCACGGGGCCCTGGTTGCATCCCTGGTACCCCAAAACAATGAAAGAAAAAGTGTTTAAAAACTGCTAATTCGGGGTTGGAGATTTAGCTCAATGGTAGAGTACTTGCCCAGCAAGTGCAAGGCACTGAGTTTGATCCCCAGCGCCACCCCCCGAAGAAAAACCCTGCCAATTTGAAGGAGAGTCATCTCTAAGATGTACTGATGAATAGAAAGATAGCATAGGAACTGGTAGGTAAAGGTGCTATCATGAGTAAACACACAAGCCTGCTCATTCATGGATAAAGTCACAGGAGACACGGGGCGGGCCTCCTCTGGCCAGCTCAGGATGGGAATGTTAAGTAAGGTATTAGTTAGCTTACTAAACATTCAAATTTAATTGTAAAATCAAAACAGTTGACCAGGCCTGGTGGCGCATGCCTGTAATCCTGGCATACAGGAGGCTGAGGCAGGAGGATCACTGTGAGTTGGAGGCCAGGCTAGGCTACATAGTGAGTTCAAGGCCAGCCTGGACTACACAAGGAGACCCTGTCTCAAAACATGAAAAATGAAACCATAAAAGAATTTTGGTTGGATTTTGGAGTCAGTGGAAGGACATTTTGTTAATGGTAGTTCATTTTAAAAGAAATTAAATATCTGTGTGCTACAGTTAGGTCTTAGACCAAATAAAAAGGCAAATGATGAGCTAGGGGGAAAAAACGGTTCCTGTATGTGCTGAAGAGGTACTCTTCTTACTCTGTGGAGGCTTCATGGACATCACTCAACAAACCGCTGGTTCCCTGTACAGACAAAAGACACAATGAAGACACCAGCCCCTGCCTCAGTTCCCAGCACCATTCTGATTGAAGGAACTGGTTTCCTCTGAAAAATAGCGAATTCTAGGACCAGGGCAAAAAGATACAGGATGATCCAGGAACATCTTAGAACGTCAGGAAGGAAGAAAGCATTCAACAGAAAACAGAGCGAGTGTGTGCGGGGAGCAGCCAGGAGCCAACAGAAAGACCAAAGTTGGAAAAATCTAAGCGTTAACGAAGTCCCACTGACTAGTGGTGGATTATAACTCAAAGCTTGTGAGTGGACACTGGTATAAATAAGTGGTTGAGTAATAATTGAGGAAGGAGGAAGAAATCTTTTGTGCAGCAGAATTACAAATATGTACACTATGTGCTTAGTGGGGGCTGGGGATGGAAGCCAGAGCCTCAGTGCTAGGCGAGCGCTCACCATTGAGCAACCCCAGCCCGGAATTCCACATAACCTCGGTAGATAGCCAACCTAAAGACAGGGAGCACGGCTCATTTTCCTACAGTAGAAAGAAGCTGTGCCCTTGCACACCAACAGAGTTATTTTAGAATAGCCACCATTGGTGGGGTGTCTAAGAGGCCCCTCTCATTCCTGGCAAGGGCATGTAGGAGCAGCCACCGGAAAGCAGGCAGGCAGATCTGTCCAGAATCGGCGATGGCCGTGCCTTTTAACTGGAACCCTACTAAGGACAGAGAGCAGGGACACGAATTTGGGAGTGCAATTCTCAGGTTATTACAGTGAGGTTAGCCAGTGGCTGTGGCAGCCAGACAGCGGACAGCCACAAACATCACCGTAGAAGTAGACACAATGGTTGCTCCTGAGTGTGCAGGAGAGGCAAGCCTTTCCCAGATCCACTTGATCCCCAGCAGATAGAGCACAAATAGCCGCTGCTTGCACCTCCAGCCTCATCTTGGGCATCTGGCTTCTCAATACCCTGCTCCAGGTGTTACCCTGGAAACCAGGCTGCCTGAGCGCAGATTCCCTCTCATGCCTGTTGCCCTGAGCAACCCCATGCACCCTCTGAGACCCAAGTCGGCTGCCACCCTTCGCTGTGCTGTGCCGGGCTCTGGACACGTTCTGGTTCTGGCCCTGCGCTCTGCTCCCAGGCGCCCCCAGAGGGCAGGGTTCTGCTCCTGTCTCAATCTCCGGCCCACCTGGGTGCTCTGGAAATTCTTGTTGAGCATTAATGTTACCCATGCGGCAAGATGCTTTGGCTTCTTCCCACAGAGAGACTGGACCCCAAGAGCTCGAACATGGGTGGTTTCTGTTTCACCAGCTCTAGTTTCCAAGTTAACCTGCTCTTGGAGGTTGGGGGTGGGGGGGGCGGCACAAGACACCAGGGGACATCGGATGGAACCACGCTGCCATCCCCAGCCTGGGGAGTGAAATCGGGGAGTCCCCTTTGCGTTTTAAGGCACCAGAGTCCATGTTGGGTTTTGCTTCCCACCTATTCTTTAATTCCTGATTGTCTTCCTCTTACTTCCAGGAGAAAAAGATGTCATCATATTAGGGGATTTCGGCCAAGGGCCAGATAGCAGTGACTACGATATCCTGAGGAAAGAGAAATTCCACCACCTCATCCCCGCGCACACCTTCACCAACATCAGCACCAAGAACCCCCAAGGCTCCAAGTCCCTGGACAACATCTGGATCAGCAGAAGCCTGAAGAAGGTGTTCACAGGTAGGGAAGCAAAGCTCACCCCCACTTCCTCCTGTTCTGAAGTGGAGTCAGGGACCGGAGTCCTGTCTGGCGGACGTCACCTCCTCTGTGGGCATTTACAGGCTTGCTGTTTGGGCCACGTATCCTTCATCAGAGATGCTGCGGTGCTGGGGTTGGCACCCAAGACCTCGCACATCTGAGGCAAGTGCTCCCCGCGCAGCCCAGTGGTAGGGTTGTTGCCGAAAGGCAAGAACAGTGTTTTACAAAGTCCCTACAGATCCATGTTATACTAATGCCAAAAATGTAAACTGAGAAAAGTAGCAGTGCCCAGGTCCCGCCGCGAGAGAGCGCCGGTTTCCTGCTGGGCTCTCTGGGACCTGGAGGGACATCGGAAGTCATCAGAGCAGGCCCCCCTCATGCCCCAGAGCCCGAGAGAGACCCAGGCTGAACATACTGGGCGGGAGGGACAGCCCCTGCTGTCCTGGGCGCAGAGCAGCATCCAGACCCTGCAGATCTCACGCTGACCTTGGCATCACCGGGGATGAGGGCCTCGGCAGTGCCTGTGACTGCCTGGGAGTGCGTCAGTAATTGTCGTTTCCTTGTTGTCGGGTAGACCTCCTCCTTCGTGTGTACCTTTGTGACAGTAGCTTTCTAAGGCATTTAAAATACCTGTCCTTTCTCATAAACCTAGGTTTCTCTTTTTAACTCTGGAGAAAGAATTCATCACTCCCTCCCCCCACCTCCCACTTTAGCGTCTTTTGCAGAAACGAGACCTTGGCCGGGGACATCCCGATGGGCATCTGACCCTGTGTCAAGTACTTTTTGTTTCTGTTTTTGTGGTACTGGGGATGGAACCCAGCGCCTTCACACTAAGCTACATCATCAGCCCCTTTTATATATTTTTTCTTATTCTGACACAGGGTCTCACTAAATTGCCCAGGTGGGGCTTGAACTTGTGATCCTCCCGTCCCAGCCTCCCAGAGTGCTGCGATTACAGGTGTGCGTCACCACACCTGGTTTAAATATTTCTTTTGCTGGTCAGACTAGTAGCCAGCAGTCAGTCACAGGTGGCGTTGGCTCCATGCTGCACTCGGATGGGCAGGAGGCTCGGCGCCGGGTCATTTCAGCGCTCGGTGGGTGAATCCTGTGTGGGGGGGGATTATGCTGGCCCGGGCACAGCAGCTTCCTAGGCAACGTGCAGCGCTGCCGGCCACCCCTCTGGCCCTCCGTCCCTGTCCTGACTCCGGCCGTCCCTCTCCCCTCAGGGCACTGGGCAGTGGTAAGAGAAGGACTCACGAACCCGTGGATCCCGGATAACTGGTCCTGGGGCGGGGTGGCTTCCGAGCACTGCCCCGTGCTGGCCGAGTTCTACCTGGAGAAGGACTGGGGCAAGAAGGACGGGCCTCGGGACGGCGGCGGGCTCACCCTGGAGCACAGCGAGGCCAACATCAAACAGGAGCGGTGAGGACAGCTGAGTGGATCTCTCCCTGTGACCCGCGAGGGCTCTCTCTGGCCTCCTCCTCCCCTGGGGGGTGACGCTCGAGGTCCCCCCAGGGCAGGGCATAGCAGTCACATCAGAAGTGAGGGAGAATGTGCCACGCGGAGCTCAGCGGGAGGAGGCTGGCCGTCACCAGGCTCCTGGCCCCTGGAGGATGGACAGACAGCAGCTGAGGTGGAGAGGAGGGAGGAGAGATGGTCTCCCGGCCACCGGCTCCCAGCACTTCCGGCCCGCCAGTATGCAACATTGTTCCGGCTGTGAATTGCAGAAAGCTTTTAACAGTGATTGGCACTCTTCTCAAAGATTTTGAGTGGTGATTTTTAGTTTGGTTTTGAAAAAAATAAACAGATGAAGCTGCCTGGCTGCGACCGCGAGACCCTCTCGGGGAGGCTGTGCTGGGGGGCCCAGACCTGTTCTCCCACCTGCCCCTCATGTCCCATCTACAGCCAGCGTCTCTGTGAACCCTCCGGCCACCTCCGCGCCCTGACTCCCTTGCTGGACTCTGCCCCTGCCCCATCTCTGCTTCCAGTCACTTTCTGGAGCACAGGAATTGTGTCACTAGGACATGGCATCCTCCTGCTTGCCCTCAGGTTCCTAGCCCGGAGCCTTCCTCGCGTTCTTAGTGATACAGCTGTCTGTATCCCCAGGAATCTACAGTTGGCTTCCGCATCCTTGGACTCAACCACCCTCTGATCAGAAACATTTTTGAAAAATTACCTATGTGCTAAACGTATACAGGCTTTCCCCCCTTGTTATCCCCTAAACAATACAGCATAACCACTATTCACATGGCATTCGGGCTGCATGAGGTATCATAAGTCATCTAGAGATGGTTTAAATATATGGGATGCTGGGCCTGGTGGAGGATGCCCGTAGTCCCAGCTATGAAGGAGGCTGAGGCAGGAGACTTGAGTCCAGGAGTTCAAGACCAGCCTGGGCAACGTAGTGAGACCCTGTCTCAAATAATAACGAAGTACATAGCAGGGTGTGTGTATGTTACAGGCAAATGCTCTGCCATTTAATGTAAGGGACTTGACGATGTGTGGATTTTGGTGTCCCCAAGGGGGATCCCTGCAACCCTTCCTTCGAGGATACTGAAGAGTAGCTGTGCATCTCTTTCTCCCCTCCACTCCCTCCTCGTTCTTCCTTTCCTTACTCCTGCGTGTCAGGATTGGCCAGCTGGGAAGGGCTTGGTGGAGAAGCCCCAGGAGCTCCTGAGGGGAACTGGGTTTCTGGAAGTGCTAAGAGGCTGTGAGCGCTCAACCCCCAGCACCAGCCCAAGCCTCCTGCATTCCGAGGGCCCCCCCCCACTGCAGGAGTGCAGCGGGCGCCACAGCCCACCCCACCGACCCCCCAGCCCTGTCCTGACACTTAGGGGAGGGCTGACAGCTCAGCGCCCTGTTCTGTGCACCCAGGCAGCCAGGTTCCACGTCTTTGCAGCCCCCCAACTCAGCGGGAGTGGCGCCCTCCCCTAAGCGGCCCACCGGGCTCCCTGAGACTACACAAAAGTTGTTTTCCACAGACTTCCGTGGCTGAGTGTGTTAGCACACATCTGTAATCTCAGCACTAGGGAGGCTGAGGCGGAAGGATCGCTTAGAGTCAAGACCAGCCTGGACTACAAAGCGAGACACCGGCCCAACATCCACACAAAAAAATGGGGGTTGAACCCAGGGTCTTTTCATGGATTTAAAGTCCCCACCCTTTAAAAAGTTTTTTCGAGAGCAGGTCTCACTACATCACTAGGTTGCCCAGGCTGGGCACGAACTTTGAATCTTTCTGCCTCAGCCTCCCAGAGTGCTGGATTACATGTGTGTGCCACCACACCCAACTGAAATGGCAGTGATTTTGTAGTGTACATGACACTGCAAAACCCTGTTTATTTTTTGTTGTTGTTGTTTTCTTTAAACACTGGCTATTATGCAGAGCCGAGCAAAGTGTAGTGGGGACAAAGATTCAGGACAGTGCCAGTGTCCCAGCATGCGGAGACCACCACGTGTGATCCCAGGCCCAAGCCATAGTAGAGGTACATGGAGTCAGGACCAGGCTGAGGACCGGGCAGGAAGACCCCGGTGGGAGGGTTTGCCAGGCGTGCGAGTGGCCACCTGTGGGGTTGGGTGACGCTGATTTTCAGGGTCCTGACACACATGGGCTGCTGGTTCTGGCATCAGCTTAGCAAGCTGAGTTAGGACAGTGGTGGACGATCTAGGCGACGGGTTGCAATCGCGTGGGGACGGGAGCAGGAAGGACTTGGGTGCTGCTGTGAGGAGGCGCTCAGTGGCTGCAGGAGGAGGGCCGGGGCACAAGCAGCTGGAAACTGCGTGGGTGGCTAAGCCAGACCTGGGGTCGGGTCCTACCGACGACGGGCCACAGAGCGCAGGGGACAGCCTGCCAGGGGCAGCCAGGCACCGGGGCATCAGGGACAGCAAAAGCGAGGCATCCCGACTCCCTCTGTCCCTCTGCCTCCCTGGTCTGGGCCCGAGGCGGCCAGGAGGGCCCTGCTCTGCCCCTGGGGATGCTGGTCCTGGAGGGGGGATGGCCAAGGCGAGGAGGCCGAGAAAAGGCCCGGGGACTTCACTCTGCTTCTGGTGCTCTGTTGAGGGGCCACCCCCACCCCTACCCCATCCCTGCCAGCTTCTTCACTTGGGTCTTTCAGGCTGCTGGGGCCCCTCATGGTGTCCGGTGAGCAGGCTGCAGTTCAATCCCGATGAGGTGCAGGCGCTCCTGTGATCTAATGCAGGATTCTTGACGGGTGCGGGATGCAGGAAGAATCAGGGTGTCGCTGTGTAGAGTGCAATTGGCCAGGCGGTGACTGCACCAGAACCGGCTCCTTTGGGCAGACCCTGAGTTCACCACCCCAGACGGGAGGCAAGCTGCCAGCCCAGACCTGCTGCGGGCTGTGATTTGCTTTGAGTTCTAACACCTGGAAGTAACATTTAAAACAAATTCCCAAGGCATGTTAGTTCTTGACAAACAGGCGCCATCCTAGGCCTGTGCGGATCCTACAAACGTCCTGGGCTGGATAAAGTCAGGATGGGGTGTCAGGAATCCAGGATTAGCAAGTATGGAGGTGCCTGCCTGTAATTCCAGCACTCAGGAGGCTGAGGCAGGAGGGTTGTTGAAAGTTCAAGGCCAGCCTAGATTACACAGCAAGACCCTGTCTTTAAAAAAAAAAAAAAAAACCCCAGACTGGGCCTGCTGTACACAACAGGCCTTCGGGGTGATGGGGCAACTGGCAGTCTGCACTGAGGATTTCTCTGGGGCAGGGGTCCGCCCTCCTGTGCACGGAAGCACAGCCTGGGAACCTCTCTGGCATGTAGATGATTTTTTTTGTTTTTTTTGGTGCTGGGGATCGAACTCAGGACCTCGTGCTTGCAAGGCAAGCACTCCAACCACTGAGCTAAATCCCCAGCGCCTTGTTTGCTTTTTTGAGACAGTATCTCCTGTCAGCCAGGCTGGCCTCTGCTCACAGCTGTCCCCCCGCCTCGGCCTCTTCCATGCTGCGGTCACAGCCTGGCAGCTGTAGGGATGCTTTAGAGCGTTTCTTTTCTGAACACCCTCTATCATCACTAACTTGTCTAAGAAGGGTCACCGGACAACATCTTTTCACACTTGCCTTGCTGCGGGGTCTCGGGCTGCTGGAGAGGAGTTTAGGTCCTGAGGCGCTTGGCAGAAGATGTGCTGCAGGATCTGACTACACATCTAACCCAGGACTCCTCAGAGGTCTGCTCTCCAGCCTGCGTACAGGACGTCCGGTTTCCTGGGAGGTGGGGGGCTGGTCCCTTGTAACTCCCAGCCTTTTCCCTGAAGGCCGAGCAGAGGCCTGGAGGGTCCGGGCTGCGACATTACTGAGGATTCTGGCGTGGCGAGAGCCAGCAAGCAGCTGTTGGGCTCACAGACGGAGTCCAGGACAGGAGCCGCGCGTTGCGCAGCCTTCCCTGCCATCCAGAAATAGGGACTTCAGTGTGTGGGACGCCATGACTTGTCGAGCAGAGAAGTATCTTTGGCCAGAGGATCTAGTAGCTTTTCACGTGATCCCCTTCTCTCTCGTTTCTCTAAAAAGGAAAACCTGGTTTTCCTGAGAGGTGTCCAAGGTCATCGTGTTGGTATGATAAAGCGGGATCTGAATCCCAAACTGCTGGTATCATGTTTATTGCTTCAAATGCACACACCTGTGTATTAGTGAAAAGCAACCCTAAGCTAGGTACTTACTGACCCCTCACCCACTTTTTAAAATTTCTGAGACAGGGTCTCACACACCAAGTTGCCCAAGCTGGCCTTGAACTTGTGACCCCGTTTCAGCCTCTTGCGCAGGTGAGATCACTGCCATGCACCCTTACACCCAGCTATCTCAAGAAATTTTATGACAAACTTGTCAGTGTGAGTTTTAGAGCGGACAGACGGGGAACTGGGTTTCGGAGTAAGCCAGCAGGAGACTTAAGTAACTCCTTCTCCGGGTCTTTACAGTGCTGTGCAAACCTCTCCTACCATGGTCGTTCTCACTTGAAATCCAAAGTACGGGTTGAAATCCAAAGGACTTACCTGCAAGGGTCAGCCAGAGAGATTAAACACGGGGGAGCTCCAGCCAAAGACAAACTGTGGGAAAGAAGAGTGGGAAGAGTTGGGAATTCTAGTTCAAGTGACGGAGCACTTGCCTAGCAAGCACAAGGCCCTGAGTTGGATTCCCAGCACCCCGCCCCACAAAGAGCAGGAAGAGAAGGGCAGAGAGCAGTGCTAGGGGTCCCCCTGGTGGAAACAGCCGGAAATTCACGAAGGACGCCGCTCTGGCCTCTGAAACCTGCAGCTCTGGGCTGTTTGCTGCTATTAGGAACTTCTCTGCACATCAGGGGTGGCGAACCTGCGGCACACATGCCACAGTGGCTGTCTGTCATCACTGAGCTATACACTGTATCTCATCCTGCCTCGGAAACACTGTCCAGTCAAACCCTAGTCTTAGAGCTCCTGCTCACCTCCTGGCACCCGTTTCAAGGCAGTAATTCCTTCGGCTGCAGGATCAACAGCGAACACCAGCGGGCGAGACCTGTCGCTGGCTGACGGGCTTCCTGGATTCAGAGACCCACTACCAGCCCCTCGCCCCAGTCCCTGCCAGTCCTCATTTTAAAACTCTTCACGTTGGCGCCCTTGGGTGCCTGGCTTTCTGCCCTTCCACGATGCAGATGGAGCCCAGAGCCTTGCCCGTGCGAGCGAGGCCAGCACGCACCACAGCTGCACCCCGGCCCGCTGCGGCTGCCTTCGTGGCCTGCCCGGCCCTGGGCCAAGCTGCTCGGGCTCCAAACACAAGCCTTGCAAAGAGCAGCAGCAAACTGTGAGCAATCACCATTCCGCAAATGGCCTCCCTGATTCAAACACCTGGACAGGCCCACGGGCTTCCGGCACACATTTTATTCACGTGTGCTGCTCCCTCCTGGACTGTGTCTTCTCTGCTTCCTCGGAGATCCCTGGCACGCGGCACTGCCCCCCCTCCCACAGGTCCTGCAGGAAGTTCACTAAATGGACAGTCACTCCATCCCTCTCTCCTCTTCCTTCCCACACACCCCGCAGGGTGTAAGGCCAACTAATTAGGGAGCGGGCCTTCGAATGCCGCACTTCTCCATGAGAAGGCCACCGGGACACAAAATTCACTGACTCCTCTTCAGGAATTACCACACAAGGAAACACAAGCAGTGTCACGATAAAAATATAATTTGGCTTTCAGAAAACGGAAGTTTACACGCACACAGTGTATGCCCACGTACTGCATCAGAACCTCAGTGCTGCTTTTTATTACAACTCAACACACCACGCCCAGAGATACACAAAACGAGAGAAATTTTAAGCACTTTTGTAAAATACAAAGAAATGAAGACTACGGATTACTTTGCAAACAATTTTACTTTAAATTCATAAATCCACTTGACAATTTAACAAAATATTGATTTGATCCAACTGTAATTACAATTACAGTGGACAAAACTGATGAAATACTAATTATCCATAGCCTGTGACAAATAACATTACAGTTCCAATCAGTGCAGTCTTCAACTAAGTACTGCTGCTAAAGTTTTCTGTTCATTAAAACTTTTATTTTGGGGAACAAAACCGATCTTACTTCTAGGTCAGGAAAGAGAATTAATAAACATTTATTTAGTCTTCAAGCTCAGTTTTGAAAGCTGAAAGCACTTTTAAAGTATTTCCATTAATCTGAAGCTACTTTTGGTTTGCTGCTAACTTGTAGAACATCTTAATGACAATCAATGTGATTTAAAGTCATTTTTTTGTCTACAGAATCCTCGTGTTTTTTCATCTTTATACCAAAGCAGTAAGGCAAGAAAGCAGTTCCTTTTCCAAGTCAGACAAAGACAGAATCTACCTACTTTCAAATTCAGGGGCTAGAACCACCATGAATGATCCCGGTAGGAAATTAAGGCTGCTGTGATTTCTCCGTACACTATAAGGTAAGATCAGCAGGGTCACTGCCTGCATATGTTGGCTTTATAAGCATCTGGCCTTAAGTCACAGGATATAGACGCAGTATTGCCATTTCTGACTATACTTACAAGACACGGTTTTCACAATCACCTTTGATGAGTTTTAAGACAAAGTCAGAAAACACTACACCAAGCAGAAAGCACAAGACTCTGCCACCAGGGTACCCGGCAGAGGTGACCGGCAGGTGTTGGGGCCCCTGCTGCCTCCTGGACACACAGCCGGGATGGCACGAGGTGGCTCCAAAGGACTTCGCAGGCACCAGCCAGAGTCTGTCCTGGGTGTGTGACATCCTCCTTTGAGGCAAGCGCTTCAAGGTATGTGAAAGAGAAAGCTCACACCCCCACTCAGCCTGCACGAGATTCCCTGCGATCATTTCTAGCACGAAGGGTAACCAGGCTTTGCAGTATGACTCTACTAGGGGAAGCACCGTGGTTTAGCCTGAACGAAGTACAGAGCAGCTCTCGAGGGCTTTGGGTAGAAATCGCAGCAGCAACCCTGAATGGCTGCCTGCGGTGTTCTTTCTGATCATTAAAGCAAGTTGTGTGAAGAACCATCTGACTCCCAGTATGCACAGCCCAGTATATACTGAGCTAGTTACAAAGCCAGGTGTGTAAGCTGCTGACAGGAGAACTACAGCAAACACAACTCTCACTGCTGAACTCGCACCGTATCATTACTGGCTGATGAAGTCAAGGACTCTGATGAAGCATGCCGGGCCAGTGTCACAGGCTGGGTGGGCCGGCGGGGAGGCTGAGAGATTTTACTTTGCAGGGCACGGTCAGGTTTACCGTTGGTTCTAGCTCAGGCTATCTGTTCCCTCGTTACATATTCCAAAAAAAGTGAGTAGCTTTCCCCTTCCCCAACCATTCTGATTTGTGCAGAACATGTACTTACCATTTCTATAGAATAATGCCTAGGGAAGAACCTTGTAACTTTAAAGGGATATAATAGCTTTCAGTAAATGAAGAGTTCAGAGATAATTGGGCAAAAGAGGCAATTCTCAGAGGCTGGGCATGGAGCTCAGTGGCGGGGCACACACAATTCGCTCGTTTTTAGAAGCTGAGAAGGTGAAATAATAATGTATAAAATAAATGACTTAATGACAACTTTTCAAATTGCTTTTCCGCTTCCTTTAACACTACTTAACATGTAAGAGAAATTGAAAATGTGAGGCGTAGCTGGCTGCGTGGAGCGTCCCGAGACGGTCCCGCTGGAGAGTCAGGGCAGGGCCGGCCTCACCGTCCCCAGCAGGGCTGCCTCGGGGCCCGGGCGCAAGTCTGCCGCTTGGCACAACCAGGCGTCTTCAGAGACACTCAGCGGGCGCATTTTCAGTCAACTCAGCCGAGACTGAGATGAAAGCAGGGACAACCTCCCTTGCAGCCCGCAGAAACATGTTAGGGAAACAGTCTGTTTGCATTTAACCGAAAAATCCAGCCGGACGCTGAGGAGCGTTCCGCAGGAAACTCAAGCGGAAAGCCGCCGCCGCGCCCGGTGCACACGCGCCTAGATGAGGGCCCGCAGCTCCCCGTCGGTGAGCGCGTTCACCGCCATGATCTTCTCCAGGTGCTCCATGTACCGCTCGTGGTCCTGCAGGAAGTGCGGGACCCGCATGTTCTCCGTGACCGCCAGGCCCTTCAGGCGATCCACGTCTTCGTAAGAGACCTGGAAAAGGGACAATTAAAAACCAACTACAAGGTACATTTAGGATGGATTTCTGCCCTGGGTGCTGAGAGGAGGCATAGGGATCGTTTTCAAATCACTCTTCTGTTTTTTGTTTTGTTTGAGACAGTGTCTCACTGTGTGGTTCAAGCTGGCCTTGAACTCATGGCGACCTTCTTGCCTCCACCTCCCAGGTGCTGGGAGTGTAGGTGTGGACCACCACACTGGGCCTCAAACAAACAGCTGAAAAATACCAAAAGTCAGTGGCTTACTTTATTATGTTAAATAAAGAAAACATTTGCCTCCTTGTGCCATGACCACTGTGAGTCACTAGTTAACACTATCTTGGGCCTAAATCAATTATTCTAAAAAGTAAGCAACTAACTTTATGTGTGTGTGGGATTCAAATCCGAGTAAAACTTCCACTAATACAAATAAAGAATAAAGAGAAACTGGGGATTTAGCTCATTGGTTAGAGTGCTTCCCTTGCAAGCACAAGGCCCTGAGTTCCATCCCCAGCACCAAAAAAAAAAAAAAAAAAAAGAATAAAGAGAATAACTGTTTAATTAGCACCATTATATATTGGATTCCTATTTCTATTTCACTTGAGAAACAATGATTTGTGATTTGTATTCTTAATTTTGAGTTTTTCCAAGTATTTTTTAAAATTTCACATTTCATTCTCCAATGTAAAAAGCCAGTTTTCCACAGGTATTACTGTTAGGTTTAGTGGTAAAGCTTTCCAGTTCTATAAACTATCTTTTTCATCTTTAAATTCCAAAACATGGTTGATTTTAGAAAAAAGCAGAAGAATTGTATGCTCTGAAGAGAAACCAGAGTATAACATGGTTGATTTTATTTTATTTGGTGGGGAGGCGGTGCTGGGGACCGAACTCAGGGCCTCGTGCTTCTAAGCAAACACTTTACCACTTGAGCTGAATCTCCAACCTCAACATGGTTGATTTTAAATATTGTCTCCTGAGCAACGTCTTTCCAGGTTTGATTGAAGGCTTTCTGAAAAGAAATCATGTTAATATTACCTTATTTTCCTGAAAATAAGCCCCCGCTAAGCTCATCATCCACATGCATTTAGTACATCCGTTGCAATATGCATCGAGTGTACAGAATTATGAAATAATATTAGCATATAATTAAACATAAATAATATTGACAGAGTTAAAACAAATAATATAATGAAGTATTGTAAACACCCAGGAGGGTGCCTCTGTGCGGCAGATAAACGCCCGTGTAAACAGACGGACTGGAGACTTCCTGCCGAATGACCAGCAGGAGCGCAGACACGATGCGCCAATAACGTGCACACTTGCTAACAAGCGGACATGGCTGTGTCTAATATGAATCTTTGTAATTCAATACATACTTGATGTACTTGTGTGAAATAAACATTTTCTGAATTTTGTTGCCTGCGATCTTTCACCGCTTTTGTGTGGACCCTCAATGTTGACTGCCATCATTTTTGTTGCCCTTCCTGTCTCCTAAGTCTTCAGTTAACACTGGAGTGAACAGACACGTCGTGAAGCGCAGTCCCAAGAGGTGGTGGCTTGGGTGGAGCATTCGTGGATAAAACCACCCACCGGCAGCGGTGTCGCCAGTGCACTGCGAGCGGGCCGTACGGGCTTCAAGTGCTCATTTAAGGAGGGCTTGACTGCTGGACAGGAGAGACTGGGCCTGGCAGCCGTATAGGAAGTGGAGACACAAGAAATCCAGGCTGGAATTCAGGGTTTGGAGAGTCACGATGATGTTCCGGAAGAGAACATGGCTGCATTTGAGTAAATGTAAATTTCTATGCATGAATTAATGAATAAATGTAGATTGTTATTCATGAAAAAATAAGACATCCAATGAAAATAAGCCCTCCTGTGTCTTCTGGAGCAAAAACTAAGTCCTGGTCTTATTTCTGGGGAAATGTGACATATCCATATCTTACTCGTTTTTTAGGCGTTTTTATTATTATTAAAATCAGGCAGTACTAGTTACACCCCTAACCGTACTGAAAGCAGGTTTGTGGAGATTGGTGTGGCTTAGTGACCCCGCGCCACTCTGAGTTTACAAGGAGCAAGGAGGGACAGGAGCGGGCGCACTCACGGCTTGGCTTTGCAGCTGACGGCAGTGTGACGGACTGAAGGTCAGTGGCAGCCCTGCGCGGAGCGAGTGACCGACGCCATTTTGCCGACAGCACATGCTCGTTTCCTGTCTGTGCTGCATTCTAGCAATTTCTCATGCTCCTTGCAACCATCTGGTCTTACTGCCTGTTTCAGTGACCTGTACTGCTGCTCTCACGGCGGCCAGGTGATGAGCTGCGAGCGCATGTGCTGGCCCTCCAGCAGCACCTCCTTGGCGGGGGACACAGCGCCCTGCTTCCCAGCGCCATCACCCGCCAAAGGTCACTGGGGCTTCGACGAGGAAATGGCTAATCTCAGGTTTGCACAGGAAACGAGAACCTGAGCCCAGAACATTTTACTTTGCCAGAAAACAAGGAGACAAATTTTTAAAAACTAGGCGCAGCCATGAAAGTTGAATGCAAAAGACAAAAATCCATAGAAGTACTGCAGAGAAGAGGGGAGCGAAAGAAGAAACACAACAAAACCAGAGATCTCTGCTTCGTTGCCACCAGTGTAGTAAGTGGCTGGGCAGAGATCACCTGTGGATCTATGACGGTTCCTTCACTGGCGTCCGCAGGCCTTGCCCACAGACTGCTCACCGATCCAGGGGGAGACCTGGAGACCTGGTGTCCCCAGCTCACCCCAGGGTCCCACCAGCACCGCCAACAGTGGTGCAAACGCCATGTGGCTTTCTACATGACACAACAGGAAATGCACAACATCGCTTGGCAAAAAGGTTTAACCTGAATCGCATTATAAGGAAACAATATGATAATCCAGACTGCTGGAATTTTGAAGGAAACTGTTCTGAACTCTTAAAAATGAAAACTAAAAAGAATGGGCAAGAGGACTGTTACAGATTAAAAGAGATGCACGATTATAAGCAAAGGCACTGCATACATTTTGATTGGATCCGGAATCACAGAAAGTGCTACTAAGGACATTTTGGAGGCAGTTGAGAAATCTGAAGCGGATTATATTTTAAATGTTAGATTGACCCAATGATAAATTTCTTTTAAAAACTACATGATCATTTCTGAGAATATCCCTGTTCTTGGAGATATTAAGGGGGATGTGTTAGAGGTTAGCTTACTTTGAAATGCTTACAGCAAGAGATGCCTCCTACAAAGTAGACATAAAAAACATGCATTTCCCAAATTTTCTACTTTCTCTGTTATTCACCACAAAGAAATCTTATAACAGAACCATGTTTTTTGCCTTCTGTTATCACATAAAGGAATCATATTCCAATGATGCAGTACAAAGCATGAACTTGAGACTCAGCACACAGCTGAGCTAGAGGCCCAGCGTGTGTGGACTGGTGTGTGGTGTGCGTGGACTGGTGCATGGAGTGTGTGGACTGGTGTGTGAGGTGTGTGGACTGGGGTGTGGAGCGTGTAGACAGGTGCGTGTGGACTGGTGTGTGGTGGGGGTAGACAGGTGCGTGTGGACTGGTGTGTGGTGGGTGTAGACAGGTGCGTGTGGACTGGTGTGTGGTGGGGGTAGACAGGTGCGTGTGGACTGGTGTGTGGTGGGTGTAGACAGGTGCGTGTGGACTGGTGTGTGGTGGGTGTAGACAGGTGCGTGTGGACTGGTGTGTGGTGGGTGTGGACAGGTGTGTGGAGCGTGTGGACAGGTGTGCGGTGTGTGCGGAGACTGTACGATGGGCTTCCTCACCTTTCCCAGAGCCGTCAGGAGATGAAAGTCTATGGACTCTCGGTATCGGAGGATTTGAAGGATGCCATCCAGATAGACTTGGTCTTTACTAAAACACCCTGGAAGAAGCACAAGTGTTTACTTTCTGATGTTTAAAACTGCTAAGAAATTAGACATTCATCTGACCCCTTTACTGTAGGAACAGACCTGTAGGATGAAAACTCTAATGTGGGGCTGGGGGTGCAGCTCAGTAAAAGCACTTGGCGAGCATGCACTGGGCCCTGGGTTCCATTCTCAATACTGCAAGGAAAAAAAATCCAGTCTGCCAGTGTTTACTTAGAATAAGAAAAAAAGTAAAGTCTTGGGAAAACCAGAGCTAGTAGTTTCCCTCCCCCCAGTTACAAAGAGAGAGGCTGGTAATTAAAATGCGTGACCCTCGTCACAACGCCCTGCCCATCGATCTGACCAGAGCTCCCAGGGTGTGCCAAGGCTCCGGGCAGGGAGGAACAGGGAGTTTTGGAGCAGCGAAAGGCTCAACAAAGGCCGCAGACTGATTTTACAAAGTTTTCCTTTTTTTGGTTTTTCAGGATTTTGTTGTTGTTAAACAGTAACAGACCTTTGCCCTCAACAAAGAGGCTCTGGTTTAGAAACAATCCAGTTATTTTAATACTGTTCTTCTCTACAAAAGTAAGAATTAGAAGTAAATTTTAAAGAATACGTATGGTTAGGAATAGAAAAAAATATGAAGAATACATGAAAAGTAGGAATAGGTCAAGAGATCTGAGTCTAGTTCAAAAAAAGATGATGAAAACCTTTTTCTCAGCCTGACATAAATCGAGTTTTTAAAATTTCTTGCTCTGCATTTACTAAATGGACTGTGGTACCATACAGTCAGACATGGAGGAAATTATCATTGACTTTGTTAGGTAAGCTACCAACATGGGGATGTGAAAAATACTGGTCCAATCAGCTAGAGAGGCACACTGCGGTATTCATGGTCAAGATGGTGAAACTTCTTACAATATTATAGGGAAACAGGAAGAAGAGATTAACCAGTTAGTAATGGTGACATTTTCTAAGACCAGGTAATGTGTTAATGAGAGCTCAGCATATTAATTGTTCTTGTTTTAAATACATTTGAAATCTTCCATAATAAAAAGCTAAAAAAAAAAAAAAGTATGTGAAGCAAAAAGACTAGTGTGAAAGTTGCATGTCTTCATGGGGTGTCAAGGGCAACAGGCAAGCCCTGTGCATGTAGGTCACAGCACCAAAACACAGAATACAGCTGGGTGTAGTGGTGCCCACCTGTAGTCCCAGCACTCTGGGAGGCTGAGACAGGAGGATCACAAGTTCAAGCCTAGCCTGGGCAATTTAGTGCCTTAGTGAGACCCTGTCTCAAAAAGACCTGGGAATCTAGCACACAGTGTGAAGGCCCTGGATTCAGCCCCCAGTATGGCCAAAGAAAAACAAAAAAAACACACACAAAGACTAAAAAAAGAGATGGAAAACAACACTTTATCAGGAATCCACCTGGAGGCTGCTGTGCACACATGAAACCAGAGGCTAGATGTCCTCCCTCCTGACTCCTGCCTTGCCTGATCTCAGCTTTCAGATAGTCACACTCCCACACAACCTCATCCCTGGCATAACATGTTAACGTGGGCCTCGATGGTGACATAATCTCATGGCCTGTGTATGTCTGAACTCCAAATAAGTAGTTTAAAAATACTTTCAGAAGGCCAGGTGGTGCACACCTGTAATCCCAGCACTCAGAGGCTGAGGCGAGAGGATCACTATGAGTTTGAGGATAGCCTGGGCTACATAGTGAGCCCGTCTCAAAACGACAACAAAACTTTTTAGCCCAGTGTGGTGGTGCACACCTGTAATCCCAGCCCCTGGGAGGCTGAGGCAGGAGGACCACTGTGAGTTCAAGGTCAGCCTGAACTACACAGGAAGAGCTTGTCACAAAAAAAAACAACAAAAAACTTTTAGATGGAATTTGACATAGTGAACTAATCTGAAAGTGAAAATGACTTTTTTAAACAAACTTTTCCTACGTTTCATCCTTTTTTTTCAAAAATATCTTCATGTTGGAATTAGAGTTTATATCTAGATGTCCCCCCAGTGGATTAGCCCACTGACAAGTGTATAGCTGAATGAGATGGTGGGAAGTGAAGCCTGCTTGGAGGAGGTGGGTCACTGGGAGTGTTGTGGCTTCTATCTAGATGCCCTCCGCCAGAGGTTCATGCGCTCATAGGTGGGACTTCTGGGAGGTACCTGGATCATGAGTGTTTGATACTGGATCAGTCCACTGATGGGTTTATAGCTGGGTGTGATGCTGGGATGTGAAGCCTGGTGGGACGAGGTGGGTCACTGTGGGTGTGGCCTGGAGATTATATATATCCTCCTCTTCCCTTGAGCTCTGCTCCGCTTCCTGCCTGCCATGCCATGGACTGTTTCTCCTTACCACACCTGTATGCCATGCTGCCCTGCCTTGGAACCAGTGAACAGTAGACCAAAACTTCTACAGATTATGAGCCAAAATAAATTTCTCCTTCTTTAATTTGTTGGTGTCAGGGGTTTTGTTCCAGCAAGAAGAAAGTAAGACAAGGGCTTTGATCTTTCCCTGCATCCTGCCTGCCATGAGCCTTCTCTGCCAGCCCCTCTGCTGTGCCACCCTGCCTTGGAGCCAGCTGACTATGGGCTGAAACCACTACAGACTGAGAGCTGAAATAAACCTTTCCTCCTTAGCATTGTGGGTGTCAGGTGTTGTATCTCAGCAATGAGAGAAGTAACTAAGACAGCGCTTCTTTTCTGTATCTTGTTAAAAAACAAAACATATGAGGTTTTGTGGGCTATGTGACATCTTTAGGCTACTGACAAATTTTTTTAAACCTTCTATTACCAAAACAGGTAAATTTATAGAGACTAAAAGTGAAAACCATCCAAAGTGGTTGCTCAGAGCTGGGGAGAGGGAAGGAAATGAAGAATGACTGCTAATGGGGCGATAAGAATATTCTGGGATGTTAAGAATATTCTGAAATTGGTGGTGATGTTGGCACAACTCTGTTATACTTTAAAAAGCACCACACTTTACATTTTAAAAGGGGGAACTGCATGGTATGTGAATTACCTATCAAAAAAGCTGTTTTGTAAAAGCTGGAGAGAGTAAAAATGGCAAAAGTTAACAACTGGTGAATCTAGATGAAGAAAGGATACATGGATGTACTATTAGTCTGTAAATTTTCAAAGTGAACTGGACAAAAATAATGCTGAGAAAGAGTGGTTCAGAAAACAAAGGTTTACTTTGCCATGGTTAAGTGAGTCCTCAGATTTCCTGATCATGCTCTGACCTGCATCCCAGGTGAATCAGCCAGTGACTCAGGAACAAATGGCCAGGGACACCCACCTGGCTGGGAGGTGTTGGTCCAGCCCCTCTTGGCTCGCACACAATAATCCCACCGAGTGTTGGGGTCCTTGACAAACTTGCCAATGTCTCTGAACAGCTCGCAGAAGGACATGTGGCTGGCCTGGTACACGGTGTAGTAGAGGAGGGCGGCCCTCCACAGGAAGGGGTCTTTCCTGAACAGGACGCTGTGGATGCTTGCCAGGCCCTCCTCTGTGGGGTTGTTGGGCTTCAGTTCGTGTTTTCTGCGGCCGGTCCAACTGTTCCACGGCTGCTGCAGGTTGTTGATACCTCGGAAGTAATGTGTGCCTGTGGAGATGAGGAGGGATGTGGGGGGAGAAAAACTGCTGCATGCCCCAGGAGGAAGGCCTTGGTTCCCAGCCTGGCACCCCTGGGTGGTAAAGGAAACTAAGGTGAGGCCAAGAGGAGGTTTCTAGGTCACTGGGTCACTGGGCTGTGCCCTCCAAAGGGATAACAGGACCCCGGCCCCTCCCTCTTGCACTCTCTTTGGCTTTTTGGCCTTGCGTTCACTCCTGTAATAATGTGCTGCCTTCCCATAAGCCCAAAAACAGTGAGGGAAACTGACCCTAGACTGAAGCCTCCCAAACCGTGAGCCAAAATAAACCTTTTCTCATTTTAACCTGATTATTCTAGTTATTTATTACAGTAACAGAAAACTGACACAGAAAAGATTCCATCAACAATTCTATGTTTTGATTTGTAGGCAAACATCAACTAAGTAGGAAATGACCTGACCTAAAGTCTTTGGGGGCTGACAGAGTACGATCCCTTCAGAAAGCATACATGGTTCATTAGAGGAGGTCAAACTTTTACAATCATATTTTTAGAAAGAAGAATCAGCCTTGATATTTGCAAAGAATCTCAGAGATGCTTAATTCAACCCCTTCAATTTAAGGCAGGGAACTAAAATCCAGAAGAATCAAATGACTTTCTAAGCTCAATACAGCTGTATGATGTCCCATCAAATTGAATCTAAAATGATTTAAGTATATTACCTTCAGTCCCAGGTCAGCTTAACAGCGCACACTCTTTGCTAGACACTGCTAAGGGGACCTCCCCAGGCCTAGCTCCTGCCATCCCGAGGGGCCCGGGGCCCGCTGCCCACCTATCTCATGCCGCAGCATCCCCTCCAGCCAGTGCTCACGTGCAGTGGCCACATTGATAGTCAGAGTGGGACACCCGTTGACCACCGTCATCGAGGCTCGGGACAGCAGGTCCTCAGTGAGATGCACCACAATCTAAGGGGCAAGACGAAAGTACACGTGTATAAAACAAAGTACAGGCAGGGAGATGCCATCACTGGAAGCAGTGAGCCCATACGAGAATGCTGACTTTTGTCTACAGCTACCTTGACTCTCCCAGAAACCAGGCTGGGAGACTACAGCCAGCCACCTCTAACTGTCTCTGGACTCAAGAACCCTCGCTGGTTTGATGAGAACGAAGACAGCTGTGCCGAGGAGACTCAGAGAACCCAAACTGAGCCACCAGGGTCTCTCAGGTAGTCCCTGGCCACAGCAGGCAAAGTCCTGCTGGTGACCAGAGCCAAGTCCCCACGACTGACAACTCAGACGGAACTACTACAGGACAGGCCACCAGGCAGCTCTCCTCATTAGCAAGATTCAGAAGGGAATTCTGCAACCCCACAGCTACACGTGAATGGCTGGAAGGAGAGGAGAAGAGCAGAAAGAAACTGAACACCAGCAATCCAAGGCAAGGGGCGCTTATTAGGAGTACTCGGGCAGCGCCGCCCACAGCCCACCTCTCCCAGGCAGCCCTCCTTCGTCATGTACTTCCGCACGTGGCTCCAGATGCGCGGCCTGGACAGCAGGCTGCCGCCTGTGGCCTGCTCAAACTTCTCGTAGCTTCCGTACTTCTGCAGGGTCAGCTCCATGATACGGATGGACTGTAAAAGCAGGAGAGAGGATGACAGCAGAGGGCCTCGCCTGACTCTGAAATCAGGGACAAGCCAGCTCTGATCTGTTCCAGCTTTACTGATTACCAAAGCAAGTAGCAAGAGAGGGAGCAGGGCCTTCTCATGAGTGTGTGCTCTGTGTCCCCGAGCCAGGGGGTCCCACATGCCCGCGTGCTGGCTTCTCTGTGCTCACACGGTGGTCAGGAAGGACTCGCCGAGCAAAGGCGCACAGCTGCACTGGTGGTCATGCTGCAATTAGCGCCCGGATTTAAAAAAAAAACTTCAAAATTTTAAGAACACACAAAAGAATCAATTAGTCTTCTGGGACAATCGCTAAAATCACTGTTTTCCAGGCCTAATCTGTGGCAGACAACACAGTCTCAAGATTAATGAGAGCACTTTTATCTTTCTTTCAGACCAGAGAACTATCTACTTCTCATTCTTCATAAACATTCGCAACAAAGGGATCAAAAGTTGAAATTGTTTTCTCACATATGCACAGGCAGAATGGAAGACTAAAGGAATCTGGAACATTCCACAAATCATCAGAAACTGGAAAAGCCACAAGAAAGAAATACAAAATGAGGAAAAAAATTGCCATTCAAAGGCCTTTTGGAACAGAAACTGGAAAATTCAAATATATCTCCTGCGAGCTGTGAAAGAACTGGGAAACTCAGCTTCGGAACTGCCCCCCACCAGACTGTCAAGGAGAGGAAGGCACACACCCCAGACCGAGCCTCCAGCCAGTCTCTAAACTCCTGGCTCGGCCTCCTCGCATATGAAGGACAGCAGTAACAATGTCCTCTGTTGGTTTTGTTGAGAAGTTTCCACCCACCTTTGTCAAGCACAATGTGTGGGACATAAAGCGAAGCACATCAATGGTATATTACCATTCTTTATAGATACTACCACTGTAAATAACAAGCCTGACATAGAAACAATAGAAAAGCTCACATACTGTGGGTCATCGTCATGCAACACATACTCTCATCAGAAAACCGAATGTTACTAATAAACTAATCCATGAAGTTATCAGAATGAGCAGTGACTTTAACAGCTTTGTGGTTTCTGTTTCCAAACTAATAACTGAAAGCCTTGCTGTGCAGTGCGGCCTGAGGGCCGGCATGCTGGCAGGGCGGGAGCTGCTCCCAGATGCAGGACTGTGGTCCCGTCAGACCCTCTGGCCAGGAGATCAGAATCATCTGGGCCTCTAGATCCCTGTGAGTCACACGCAGGGAAATGTGAGGAGGACCCCGGAGAACGGTAAATACGAGCGCGTGCCCTCAAGGCTGATTCATTCTTATGAAAGCTACAGTCATGAAAAGGACAAAGGGGCAATCACTAAAAACCCACTTCGGCAGAGTAGCAAAGGTACGCTGCACACAGGAGACTAACGGCCACCAGTCACCCAGTTATCAAAGCGTGGAAAGAATGTGAGCAATCTAGCCTTAAGCACACAGAAGAAAGTGGAGGGACAGCTTCCATACCAGACTGACAGACCTGAAAAAGGTTCAAAGTTTTTCCCTTAATTTCTGCTTCTAGGTTTTTCTACGCAAAATAATTCCAGCGAAAACTAGCTTTTCTCAGCAGATTCAGGAGGAAAAGGTAGTTATCCATTTGCTGTTTAATGTGGCAAACATATAACACTGTCTAGAGAGTTGAGAAAAATAAAGGTGTTGTTTGTTACCACAGATGGAAGAATAAGTTGGGAAAGAATAAAATTGGAGATTTTCCTGCAGTGAGGGAATGTGATTTTTCCATCAAAACCTCCCTCGATCCCTGGCACCAAAAACAAAAAACAAAAACAAAAAACAACAGAAAAACAACAGAAGACCTCCCTCGCTTCCTCACAAGTGCCACAGTGCCGCAGTGGAGGTGACATCATGAGGGACACCAGAGTCACAAAGTGTGCTGGGATTCTCCACATTACATATTAAACACTATGTCACCGTCTCCTCTTCTTCAGGTGCTTCCCCTGTCATCATCTCTGCTGACTGTTTTCTTCTTCTTTACTACGATCCCAATTTTGGAAAAAGTAACTTTAAAAGAACTTGTAAGGCCTGCAAGGAGAGCCCAAGGCTGAGGCTTACATTTGGGAAGCGGGTAATTGGGCACACTGATGTTGTGTTATTTGAATTTTTTATACATTTTTAAAAAATCTTTACAATATGCATATATATGCATATATTTGTGCTGATCAGAAGGAAAAAGTTATTTTAAAAAAAGGGGAGGGCTCAGGGAATCGATGTCTGCACTACTTAAGAGAATCAAGTTTTTGCACACTTGCACATCAATAACACTTTTAGAAGTGATAAACTGCAGGTCAAACTGTATGCCATTATATCATCATCTACGTCAATAAGAAAAGTACACTCCACAGTACAGTATATGGCTCTCAGGAACATGCAGTGGAGAAAAAGGCTAGAATAAAGGCTTTACTGCTGGGGATTTAGCTGAGTGGTTAGAGTGCTTGCCTAGCAAGCGCAAGGCCCAGAGTTTGATCCCCAGCACAAAAAAAAAACCAAAAAAACGCTTTACTAAATCTCTAGCAAAGAGGATGATTCATTCATCTAGCCGCTCATTCATGTCACCTTCTACCAATCACTGTTACTTTCCTGTATTTTAGAAACTAAGTCACTGTCCTACCATTAGATTAGCAGATGCCATATAAACAGATACAACATAGAAATACTTTGATGGAGTAAGATCACATGGTTGGGGATTAGAGGCGACAGAGGCCATTCCAGGTTAAAGGGAGTAATACTGTCAAAAGCACATGGGAGCCAACGGAAGTGAAATATCAGGAAAATCACTCAAAGCCAGGAACAGAGCTAACGCTATTGACTCTTAGGGAAGACACACGCACACAGTCTCCTGACCTCAGGCCAGGCCCCGGGCCCATCGCAGATCCAACCCCAAAAACACAATCAACAGAGGATAAGGTCGACTTCACCAAAATGAAAAATTTTTGTACGCCAAAGAGTACAGTCCAGAACCTGCAGACAGCTGTCGAGGTGGGTCCGGAATGTGCCGAAGGCCTGACAGCCACTTTGAGGGTGTGTGGGAGTGACTGGGTCATGGGCTCTAATTCCATCCAGTGGACACACCCGCTCATCACCAGCTGGCTGAAGGGCTGCGGGGAGGACGGGGGTCAGGGGGGCATCCTCTGAAGGATGTACGTTGTCCCCAGCACCCCGTGGGGCGCTCTCACCCTCCCTGCTCCACAATGCTCTACCTCACCACAGGACCCAGGCAGCAATGGAGCCAGCTGACTGTGGACTGAAACCTGTGAAACCAGGAGCCTCTTAAATTGTTTATCTTGGGTTATTTGTCACAGCAACGGAAGCTAACTAACACACAGCCCACAGAATAGAAGAAAGCTTTGCAAATCTCACATCTGATGTGGGGCTCATACCTAAAATAAATGAAGAAATCCTGCAACTCCCTAATAAAAACATAAATAACCCAGTTAAAAAATGAGCAAAGTCTCTGAATAGACAGTTCTCCAGAGAAGATATACGAATGGCCAATAAGCACATGAAAAAAGGGGTTCACTATCATGAGCTAGCAGGGAAATGCACAAAACCCAATGAGATCCCACCTCTCATCCACCGGACGCCTGAAGAAAACAAACCCAGAGCTGCTGAGGACGTGGAGAAACTGGACTCGTCACACACTGCTGGAGGGAATAATGTGGTGCAGTTACTCTGGAAAACAGGCTAGTGGGTCCTCAAAAGGTTAAAACACGGAGTTGCAAATCCACCGCTACATGTGGACCCGAGGTAACTGCAAACAAAGTCCACAAAAAAATTTGCACACAGGGTTGGGGATGTAGTTCAGTGGTAGAGCACTTGCCTAGCAAGCACAAGGCCCTGAGTTCGATCCCCAGGACACCCCAAAAAAACAAAAAAATTGTACACAAATGTTCACAGCATGATTCATTATGGCCCAGAAGTGGAAACAATTCGAATATCTGTCAGTTAATGATTAAACAGAATGTATTAAATCACATATACATGGACTATTATTCAGCAATAAAAAGTGCTGATATGCATACAACCTGGATGAATCACAATAAATCACAATAAATCAAAGATGCCAGTCAAAAAGGACACTAAGACCACATATTATACGATCCCATTCATAACAAATATCCAGACTAGGCCAATGCACAGAGACATTCTGCAGGCGAACCTGAGGAGTGACTGCCCGTGGGTACAGGACTTCTTTTGGAGGTGATGAAGTTCTGGAATCGGCAGTGATGGCTGCACAACCGAGTATGTTAAAAACCACCGCACTTTATACTTTAAAGGGCTAAACCATATGGCCTGTGAGTGACATCTTAGTAGCACCAGGTGTGCCACGAAGGCGTGGTGGCGCACACTTGCAATCCCAGCACTCGGGAGACTGAGGCAGGAGGACTGCTGTGAGTTTGGGGCCAGCCTGGGCTACACAGAGACACTGACTCAAAACAAAACAAAAACTACTGCAAAAAAGAAATGAAAGTCATCAAATCCCATACAACATTTAAACCATTAATCCATAAAATAAAACATTTCTCTACATAAAACTTTCAGCATTTGCTTGGACGGTATTGACAAAATTTCTGAAAAGTCTCAGTACTTTGCTAAAGGATCTGCGTTTAGTTTACTTGCTGGTTTTGTTTAGTGTTTAGCAATTTGGAAATCTGACCATCAGCCACGAGCCACGTTAACAGTCCCGTGCTAAAAATGATCTCCCTTCTCAAATGCAGTCTTCTTCCCTCAATGGAGAAGAGCATTTCTCACTGACACGGGGCGCTGCTGTGGGAGACAGACACCAGGGGACCTGGCTTTACATCGGGGGCCACCAAGTGTTGACGGTGTCATGATGGGACCCGGTTTTAACTTCCTCAGGTGTAGTGCGTTTCCCAGGAACATGAACATCTGTGCCCCGCCCACCTCCCGGCGCTGTGGCGAGAAGGCGGGGCGGGAGGGGCGCTGAGAATGTGCTCTGAAATCTGTCTCCCACAGGACCGTACAGTATTTAAGTTTGGCAGAAGAATGTTAGGCTTTAATTTTAATTTTTTTGTATGTATGTGTAAGTGGGGATTGAACCCAGTGTGCTCTACCCAGCCCTTTTTATCTATTTTTAAATTGGAACAGGGTCTTACCAAGTTGCCCTGGCTAGCCTAAACTTTCGATCCTCCTGCACACACTCCACAGCGTCCACTGTAGGCAGTAACCATGGTGCCAAGCCGACAGCTCTAAGGTACCTGGGAGGGGCGGTGGAGCACTTTGCCACGCCAGTGTTTAAAACACGCCACGCAAGCCAAATGAAGATGCACACAGGCTGAACTTGACGCTGGGCCACAGATTTAGAAATCTGACCATCGATCACAGATCTGTAGTTTACAAAATACGTCAATAAATTTCTAGCGTAGCAGCCAGCTGTGGTGGCACAGGCCTGTAATCCTGGCACTTGGGAAGCTGAGGCAGAAGGATCATTTTAAGTTCGAGGCCAGCCAGGGCTACACAGTGAGTCCAAGGCCAGGCTAAACTACATAGCAAGAACCTGCCTCAAAAAACAAAAAGAAAAACAAATTTCTAGCATAGCATCAAAAGGACCATTCATTTACCTAGCTACTCACTCATTCCCCTTCACGGTCACCCAAAATCACCGTTACTTTTCTTTATTTTAGAATAGAAAATATATTGTCCTGCCATTAGACTGGCAGATGAAAAATAAACAGACATAATGTAGAAATATTTTGATGTAGTTATAAACTATTGTAAGATCATCTAAAAAAGGTAAATAGAAGTAGGGGATTAGAGGATAGAGGGCATTCAGGCAAACGGAAGTAGTACTGTCAAAAGCACACGGAAACCAAAGAAAGTGAGATACAGCTTGGGAAAGTCACTCAGAGCCAGGGACTGTGCAGAGATTCTGAAGTAGCTGAAATAAATGAAATGCACTGAGACCAAGGAGGCCAATCTAGTGATGAAGAAACAAAAACAGTCATGGGATAAATGTAAGGCAAGGTGCCACGGGAGTGCGGAGTTGCCTTTGCGGGGCCTCGAAGGCCTGCTGAGGATTTTGGACTTTAGCCGGAAGGCTAAGGATCCCCGCAGTTCCTCAGGAAGAGAAGTGACAGCATCAGACGTGCACTCAGAAAGACACCAGCAGCAGAGTGGACAGCAGGCGAGAGACTGGAGGCAGCACAGAGATTTTTGCCAGGAACCCAGTTTTCTTTAACATGAACTCAGACTAGGATCAGACTGCAATAAAAAGAGACAAACCAAAATATTTCAAAAAGTCATAGTGTAGATAGGAAGAGTCCAGGAAATAAACAGATCCAGACATCGCGTGTGCCTTCAATGAACAACAAGGCCCTGCTCCATGCTGTCCTGCCCTGCAGGCCTGGGGTAGCCCCTCCGCGCTCTGTGAGTCGTGGACAGTGGCAGGGCGGGGCGGGCACATGGATGCAGGACAGGAGGGAAAGCAGGGCGGAGTTGTTTACAGCCGGCTGAGCACTGAAGACTCTTCTTTCACCGACAAAGGAACTAGGAAAGACCCTGCCGAGATAACCTGGGACTGTTGAGCCAGTGAGTTTTCAAAGTCAAGTCAACAAAGCCTCTCAATGAGGCATCAAGGTCCCTGCTCCTTCCAAGGACAAACAATCTGATGGGCCTGTTTCCATGTGATCTGGAAGAAAACCTCTCTAGCTATTAGGTTGAGAAATGACCCCACTTCTCCAACCTAGTACACAAAGCTACTATGGAACACACTAAAAACCTTATTACCTCAGGGTATCTATGAAAGGTCTGTGATTTGCCAAAAAAGAAAATCATGTTATCTAAGGAGAGGTACAATTCATATAAAGAAGCCTTCCTTTTTCTTCCCCTTCACTGTTTTGGCAATTTGAGGACTACAAAGATAAAATCCTATTTCTATTCTAGCACTGTACATTTAAACAGCCTTAAAGAACTTTTACACCAAGACACTCTACTAGTTAAGGTATTTCATTTCCAATTAGATTTTTTTCTATCAAAAAAACTAGGAAGTTGGATATGATGGCACACACCTGTAATCCCAGTACTCAAGGAGGCTGAGGCAGGAGAATCTCTTTAAATCAAGGCCAACCTGGGCTATGCAGTGAGTTCAAGGCCAGCCTGACCTACATAGTGAGATTTTGTTTCAAAAAACAAAACAGAACAAAACAAGACAAAAACAAACCCCCAAACTAAACAGCAAATAAATTTGCTGGCCATAAGACCACAAAGAACTACATTATCAACAAAAATGCTAAAAGACATATATTACTTGAAAACAGAACTGTGCCATTCTGCTTACCTGTCCTACAGATTTTTCCATCACTAACAAAGCCAAGTTGAGGCTAATGTATTCTAAAAACCTGCCCAAAGTTAATTTAACTAAGTGCAGTCTGCAAACATCATCTCAACACTATGTCCTGAAGACAAACATCAGTCTGTTTCTCCTCAAATACTTTTGTAAAATTCTGGTTTGTTGTAGCCCTAAAACTATGTGCCAAGAGTTCACATTCAACAATTTAGAAAATATTCTTTTGATTCATGTGATGACTTGCTAGTCCCAAAGATAATCTTTAAAAATCCCATTATTTTCTTCTTTTTTTAAATGATTGATTGATCACTGTGATGCTGAAGTTTGAATCAGGGCCTCGCTCACGCTGGGCAAGTGCTCTACCACAGAGTTACAGCCCCAGCCCATTCTCCTCTTCAAATAAGCACTTAAATACGACATTGATAGTTAATCATTTCAGCAAAGAATTAACAAATTCATGGGCAAGAATCAAACCTCGGTCCTCAAACTACTACAGATGACAAGCTGGGAATGAACCAGTTTAGAAGAGCCAGAGCTCATGTGCTCCACCCACGCATTAAAAAACCAACTAGAAAACAAAAGCACTGTATGGGCTCCTGACCACAGTGTGTGGGCCTGTAACAGGCCGAGAGTTTATACCTCCTGGAGCAGGGCTGACAGCCTGAACCTGAATAGGGCTGCTACCTGTCACAGAGTCCACACAACAAATTACAGATTTTGATGAGAGCAAAGTCGTTCACATACAGGTAGCACTGCTCACCTGGAGATTTCTTGTCACACATCTACCTGTCCTGGGTGGGAGTTAATTACAACATATACAACATGTACATGATTACAACATATACGTTGTTGAACTATTTAAAACATTTTTTTGCTTGCAAAATGGTAGGTTAATGTTTTGCCTACATAAAAAACGACTTTGCCAGCTGCTGGCATTTACCTGCTTTAGAAACCGGTCAGAGGCCTTGCTGTGCTTGGCCAACACACTCGGCAGCGCAGGGTTGGCATATTCAAACTGGGGGTTGTAGGTATAGTCAGACTTGAAGAATCTCAGCTTTTCTTTCTCTAAGTTGGTAGGCTTTATAGCAGTCAATATGCAAAATCTCTTTCCAGAAAAGTCATCTGCTTTCTCAAAGCTTCTAGACACCAGAGGCTGTTGCTTGGGCTTCGGCAGAGCAGAGAAATGGCGTCGCTTGACCCTGCTTTTGGGTTTGGGTGGCAGGACTATGCCGCTCCCTGTAACAGAGATATCACAGGTCAACTTTACGGGACTTGACACCGAGCTCGTGCCAAACACAGCAGGCTGCCTCTCCAGGCAATACCAGGTACCACTGCTGGCCACGGGCACTGGGGCTTTCGTCCTGCGAGGGTCTTTGCTACGAGAAGAGCTAGGACCTTTGCTGGGCTTTCTACATCTTTTGGAGTAGGTGGAGGAAGACTGTTTTTGTGAATGATGCTTTCTTTCCTCCTTGCTCTGCAGCAGGACATTGTAACTACTGGTTCCAGTGGTGAAAATGTCCTTTAGCACTCCAGAGGGTAAATGCGACAGGCTTCTTTTGCTGTCAAGGATCAATGAGTCTTCTGCATTTAGGATAGACTTCTTAGCAAGTTCTTGCTCAGGCCAGTGAAGCTTTTCTGTGTTAAATAAACAAAATCAAAACAAAAGAAATAACAGAGATACCAGATGAAGCAAATTGCTTTCATATGAAGAACAATCTGAAGGTTTGTAAACTTCATACATTCGCAATAATCTTTAGAAATACTAATAGGATGTATTACTAAACTTGGGTGATGCTAGACACTGTCATTTCTCTTCCGCACAGTGTGGGGAATATATGTTAAATTATCTGTAAAAATTCTCAGTTTACAAACCATGTACATGATCAAAGTCTAATACAGATGTGAGATAAGACACTAGATAATCTGAAAATGCTACTACAGAATGTCAGTTTCATGGAATATATTCTTTTTTTTCCATGAAAAAGAAGAAAAACTTTATTTTAGACAGGTTCAGTAGCATGTGCACTACAGAGAACGCTGGCTGTAGCAATTCCAAACCTGTATTGATGCATAAATTAGACCCGATTTAGAAATGCGTAACGTCTGCTAAAATGTAGATTCAATCCAACACTACACCAACTTTTACATTTATTGTAGACCTCATATTAGTACTGGAGGTTAGATTTTCATCACCAAAAAGTGAGAATAACCTTACAGCTACATACTAAGGTAATGAGCTGTATTAATTCCCTAGTATTACTTTGAAAATACACCTGTAGGTTGTTCAGAGAAATTCCAACTCCACCCACATGTATTAAGTGGGATTCCTCAGTCATCATCTATGGTTCGCTCAATTGTCACTCCTCTTCTTATCTGACCCCAACCAATTAAACGTCAGTGCTTCTCAACTCTTCAGCTAAGGGCAATTTCCTCTCCCACTTCTGTGCACACAGGATTAGTCAAAACGATTTTACCCAAATCAACCTTGACCGCGCTAACTCTCCCTCCTGTTGACAAAGATCCTATGTTGACCAGAAATAGACACCCGAAAATGCCAATAGTACCAAGGTAAAGAAATCCTGTCTTAAATGTCAGCTTTTAAAGCCCAGAAGTCACAGGGTTTAGGGTGAAGAAAGAGTACCAGGTCACAAGTGGCCTGAAACTATCCAATTTAAAAATTCTTTTACTGGGCTGGAGATTTAGCTCAGTGGTTAGTGTGCTTGCCTTGCAAGCGCAAGGCCCTGAGTTCGATCCCCGGCACAAAAAATAAATAAATAAAATAAAATTCTTTTACGTATGTTTTCTAGGACAGCATATGAAATTTGCAAGGACCAAATGTCTGCTCTGTGTACAAATCTGGAGTTAGCTTGCACAGGGTTGTGTCAAAGATGGGGTGTACGCAGAAGCCACTCCAAAAATGTTACAGATCCAATCAGCCAAAGGTAACAGGACAAATGCAATTCTCATCACAGGCTGGCAGGTCCCCGTTTTGCAGGAGTTCCCAGAGTGTTGCCAACTGACAGTCAAAACCGACCAGGCAGGCAAGCTGAGGGCCACCGGGACTCGGGCTGCAGCCCGCCGCCCGGGAACAACGCCGGTTTCCCTGAAAAGACTCCACGAGTTTGGGAAATGCGATGATAATGAAAGCAGCCCTGAAACAGACACTCACGGGGAAGGAGCACAAGAACAAGGTAAGAACAAGGCAGAGTCACAAGCCCGGAGAGCAGGGTGAGGACCAGCGTGGCCAGAAAGGTCAAGGGCAGTACCGGGGTCTTTCTCATTTGAGCCCCACTGAAGAAAAGAGGAAATGCTGCACCAAGTTAAAACCGATGAGTAAAATGAGCCTGAAGAACTCCAACTTCGATGGTTTATTACACGTCCGTTGTGACTTTTTAAAAAATTTAATGTAAAAATGGTTTTTCTGATTCTGCACACTTAGCTTTATGACCACAGAGCTGATCTCACTGAGTTCTTTTGTTTCGTCGTGAAGCATCAGTGACTTCCAGATTCATAATTTTGTCCCATGTCAAACAACCTGTACACTTCAGGATATTAAAAAAAAGCCCACCGAGAGGCTCGCCACACCCTCGAGGCCATCTGCCACCAAGCAGTGTCCAGGTGCCGATCCTGCAGGGAGCTCGGGAGGTGGGCACGCGGCCTCCGCGCGGCTCAGAACAGACGGCCGCGAGCCAGCTTCTGCGTCACGCGGCTCATACTCCAGTTGTACAAAATACTGTCTTCATCACTTTAAGTACTACTGTTCATTTTTTTAAAAATGACTTTTCATACAGAAGAACATAATAAAAGGCTGATAAGATTTCCAGTTGTCTACATAAGTTCTTGAAGAACACCCCATCCTCTGACTCCTTCTTGACAGAATTTTTTCTTTGGAGGAAGTATTTCTCCTCAAAGAAGGATTCATTTAAAATCATAACCTCTCACTTTAAAGGTAGATGCCATGTCGTTAACACGTTTAGCCGCCAGCAAGCTGTTCGTTAAAATCTTTGCATGAATAATTTGTCCACCCCAACCTGGTTACCCAGCCGAGGAAGAACGGGTGACTGGCGTTACTAAATAAAAATCAGTACTCAGTCTCCCCGCAGGCAGGTGAGTACTGAGACCGTCCACACAATGGGCGATTCCCGGCAGCTAGAACAAGAGGAAAGGAGACGGGAGGCGGCGGCCCCGGCAGCTCTTTCAACGACCTCTCTGTACATCGGCCTCACTGTTAAGCCCATCAGTGCCTCCGCAGTTCACTCCTCAGCGCAAAGAATGGGGAGAAGCCAACGCTGCTCACTCAGCCTGGGCTTTCACACCTGGGAACAGGTGAGGTTTCCCGTGACTACGAGGTCCCTGGCTGAATGGCAGATCACCAGACACAAAGCCTGCTGGAAAAATACTGCTCAAAAAGTCTTGGCCTATAAACCGTCTGGGATTTGGTCTTTTCTTTCTTTTGGTCCTGGGGAACAGGCTCTGCACTGCCAGGTATGGTATCACACTTCTGTAATCCCAGCACTCAGGAAGCTGAGGCAGGAGGAGCGGGGCGAGTTCCAATTCAAGGCCAGCCCAAGCTACATAGTGAGCTCAAGGCCAGCCTAAAATACACAGTGAGACCCTGTCTCAAAAAGCCAATAAATAAATAAACAGGCTCTACCACTGAGCTACATGCTTATCCTACAACAACACACGCCTCACTAATATGTATGAAACCTGAGAATCTGGGATAAATTTACACTACAAAACAATCAGTTGCTTTTGGTTTCACACAGAAGAAAAAAAGTCTAAAACAAAATCATCCCTGGTGAAATAACACTTCACCAAGTATTTCAGCATTTAAAACTCAAAATAGCTGTCAGAAAGACTGAATAAACTCGTGGTACAAGCAGGGTGTGGTGGCACACGCCTGAAATCCCAGCACTTGGGAGCCTGAGGCAGGAGGGTCACCAGGAGTTTGAGGCCAGCCTGGGCTACCTAGTGAATTCACGGCCAGCTTGAACTACATAGCAGGACTGTCTCAAAAAAACCTAAATAAATAAATACGTAAATAAGTGTGGTATAGTAACACAACAGAATACTACAGTGCAATGAAAAATACTGAGGTTGCTCAGAGAACATTCAGGAAAGGAAGCCGATCAAAGGAGCATATATTCCTTTCATACAATCCTATTCAGTTCAGAAATAACAAAACTCACTCGTAGTAGCAGAAGTCAAAAGAGCAGCTGCTACTGCGGGAGGAGTCAGACAGCAGGCGCTATCAAGGAGCGTGCTGACTGCGAGAAACTGGCCCGTGTCTTGTTCTGGGCAACGGACATTCACAAGGCTGAAACTTGTCTACGTCACTACATATAAATGACTCTGTAATTTTCTTCCAGTGTTGAGGATCAAACCCAGGGCCTTGCTCTCTGCTGAGCTACATCCTCAGCCCTATGCTTCGAATATTGTATTAAAAAACCAGTGTCAAGCTGAGGATTTAGCTCAGTGGTTAAAGTCCTTGCCTTGCAAGCGCAAGGACCCGAGTTCGATCCCCAGCACCAAAAAAAAAAAAGTTAAAAAACCAGTGTCTTTAAAAACACAGTTCTTGTACAACCTGTCTGCCCTGCACCGGGGGATCTGTGAGCTCTAACACCTCACAGAGCTCAACAGCACCCAGTACAGTCTCTCGATGACGAAGGACAAGAGAGGAGAGGCCCTGCCCACGCCACTCAGGAGCCGGGAACACGCGGTGCTGCCCTGTGGTCAGAGGCGGCGGCGTGTGGTTTTCCCGGTCGGGCCCTCCTGACGCTGCCCACTGTCCTGTGAAGTGGGGGCCCACGCTGCACTGCTGCACCTTCTCTACGAGGCCTCCCCAGGACGGAGCCACAGACTCCGTGCCAGCACCTGGCTGGGCCTGCTTGGCCTGCTCTGCCCCGCTCGAGAGGGCGGCGTGGCCAGGGCGGCGAGGGGACAGACGACTTGACAGAGAGGGCGCAGAGTGTGGTTTCCTCAAGTCGAGGGGAAAAAATCCCAGAAAGGTACAAGAAAACGAAACAATTAGTAAGGCTGACAAAAAGGGTTTTTGTTTTGCTCTGCTCCCGCACACAGTGGGGACTGAACCCAGGGCCTCTGCACTGAGCTACATCCCAGTTATCATTCAGAAATTACTTTAAATTAAAAAGCCTTCCATTAGAAGTGTACGTGTGTGATATATACTAATTATATTCTGACCTCAGGGAATGGATACATATACACATACACATCTTATCACAGTCATTTTTATTCCTCCTTCCCTCCAATTCTTCCCTCTCCCTCCTTCCCCAGACCCCCTTCCTATCACCACAAAGCCGACTTCCTTGCTTCCTACCATCTTTTTTTCTTTTTCTTATTTTTTTTTTTTTTTTTTGAGACACAGTTCTCACTATGTAGTTCAGACTGTCAGGCTGGCTTTGAGTTCACTATGTAGCCCAGGATGGCCTCAAGTTCATGGCGCATCTCCTGACTCAGCCTCCTGAGTGACAGATTATAGGCATGTGCCACCATGCCTGGCTCTTACTATCTCTTTTTATTTTGCTCTTTAAATTCTTTATCTTTTGCATTTCTCAGATAAGAGAAACCAAGCAATATTTAACCTTCTGTGTCTGATTTATTTCACTTAACATTATGGTCTCAAGGAGCATCCAACTTCTTAAAATTGACTCAAACTTACTCTTCTTCATGACAGAGTAGTACTCCATTGTGTGTATCACATTTTCTTTATCCATTTTTCTGTTGATGGACATATAGACTGCTTCCATAATTTAGCTCTTCTGAATTGTGTCGCTATAAACATGGGTAAGCATGTATCACTAGAATATGGTATCTTTAACTCTTAGGGAAGAAACCTAGAAGGGATACAGCTAGGTTGAATGGAATTTCTAAATTTTAGTTTGCTGAGGAATCTCCATGCAGACTTTTTTTTTTCTGAGACAAGATCTTACTAAATCATTTAATTGTTTGGGTTAGGTTCGAACTTACGATCTTCCTGCCTCCTGGTGTTAGGGGAAGATTTTAAGTTAAGCTTGAACAATGCTGGCCCCAATAAGTAGTCTTTGTTAACTATCATTATTACTATGATTACATTGAATATTACATTCTGCTCCTACAGACACAGCCATGGAACAATGTAAATGGGCAAACAGAATCATTAAATTTGTATTTCCAAGGTAAATTTAATGTTAACAATAAAGTAATCAATTCTACATATTACAATCAACATTTCAGTGGCTTTGGTATAATAAACTTCCGAGAGGGCAAAGAAACATTTTCTGATTTGCTTCCATTTTTAATAACATATATGGCATATACATCTTTATTTCATTACTCCTCTAGCCGAGCATGGTGGCACACACCTGTAATCTCAGCACTTGGGAGGCTGAGGCAGGAGGACTGCCCTGAGTTTGAGTCCAGTCTGGGCTACACAGTGAGTTCAAGGCCAGCCTGAACTACGTAGCAAGACCATGTCTCAAAAAAAACCAAACCAAAACAAAACAAAACAAAAAAGCATTAGTCCTCTCATTAACAGTTCCACCAGCATGTTTTAGATTACATCAGCTCATGGGTAAGTCGAAGTTTGTGAGATTATAGACAAATTGATTTCAGAAACAATTGCTTTCGTCCTGAAATACAAAACAACCAGTTTGTTCTCTCTTTATAGCTATTCAGAGCAGGAAGAAAGCACACTTTCGAGCATTACTCTTATAACCACCCATCAGGCTGGGCTGCTAACCAGGAGAACTCAGTGTCTAATGTACCAACGAATAGGGAGGGAAGAGGACTGTGTGTTTTTAGCTAAAACATCATCATAAAGTGTCTAGCTGTCCACACTGGGTTTCCTGGTAGGTCAGTGAAATGCTGGGCACAAGACTGTAGCACTGTTTTAACTAGCTAAGTTCTATATAAAGGAAACAGACAAACTATTCAAAAATAACCTGCTCGGGTTTCTCTTTGTTTGTTTTTCCACTGCTGAGGACTGAGCCCAGGGCCCTGCACATGCAAGGCCAGCTCTTCACCACTAAGCTACATTCCCACAGCTTTTGACTTTTTTTTTTAATTTTTGAGACAAGATCTTGCTAAATTGCCAAGACTAGCCTTAAATTTGTGACCTTTCTGCCTTAGCCTCCCGAGTAGCTGGGATTACAGGTGTGCCTCTAAAGGGACTGTAAATTTCAGGCTTGGATGGTCTCGAATGGCAATTTAAATTTTATTATACTACAGAAATTTACTGCCAAATTATCTAAATCAGAGCATACAACATTGAGTTTGATTGATAAGTACACTGCCATTAAATGATGACAAAGGAAAGCAGTTAACCGGAAGGGGGTGTACTATTTTATAAAGTACTGCATCTCTCCTCAAACTTCCAATTTCATGTACTGAAATATCAGGAAATCCACTTTGTATTACACATTAGTTGACCAGAATATTTACATTCTAATACTAAGAATATTTTAATCGCACGCGCTCTACAATTGTTACACTTTAGGCAAATGATTTTAATCAATGATTTCTAAACCCAGTAACTTGGATTGTGACAGAATGTCACTACATTTCACTCCAAGACAGCCGTTCTCAATGGAAATACAGAGGGCAGTTTTGCCCCTTAAGGGTCATTTAGCAATACAGGAAGACGTTTTCAGCCATTGAATTGGTGGAAGGGAGAGTCAAATTATCAAACAACAAACCAGGACAAATGGTCTTCTCCAATGTTAACAGTGCCCCACGACAAAAAGAAGAAATGGTACTATTAAAGCAACTTCCCTTCTCTTTTAACATGAGAGAGTAACATCTGCATCAGAGTCTATTTTTTAAAAAAAAATCTCTTAGATGTTAGCGCCTATGACTGTCTCTGCTTGCTGTCAACATCAAAATGAGATAAATCACAGCAATGTCACGACCGCACAAAATCAGCTCTGTATTTTACAGCACCAAATACCAAGTAACAGTATTCATTGAAGACTGCAAACTTCACTGGGGAGGAATTTCACTTTTCAATTTAAAAAGCACACAGAAGCATGGTTTATCAGGTACTAATAAACCTTAAAGTTAAAGAGCCTGGCCTTATTTTACACTGCTTTGGGGATCAGGTATCTCCCTTTAGCCTGTTCATCATGAAATCTGTCCTACACAAACATTCTAGAGCCAATCAGGTGCTGGGAAAACGTTTCAGGAGATTATTTTAATAGTATGTAAGAATCTTTAATGCCTAACACGTATAGTTACATTAAAAGCAATACAGGAAAGCAAACTTTCAGAGCTGGGGTCTAGCCACTCATGCTTTACGCTTCTTAATAGCATCTCAATACGTTGTCAGTGTTGGAGGCTAAGCGCACACACAGACGCACGCGGTGTAGACACTCCAGGGCAGAGGTGCGTTCTTTGCTTGGCTCCGCTTTTGTCTGAACGTTCCAGAAAATCATAACGCCCCGCACACGCCTGTGCTTCGGAACAGCAGCCAACAACACCCCGTGGGGCGTCCGCTCTCCAGACCCCGCGGCAGAGCTGGCGGACCCGAAGCGACCGGAGGGGACCGGTTCTCCCGACCCCGTGCGGCGTCTCGTGCGGTCCGGGCTCGGACCCGCATCCTGCCGGGATCCCGGCTACCCTCGTCCTCCCCGGTCACCTCCGTCACCCCCTGTCACCGGGCCACCTCGGCCTGCCCTCCCGCACTCACCCGTCACGCGGATGGACTCCAGCATCGTCCCGCCTGGGCCGGGAGGCGGACTCCGTGGGGTCGAGGGCCAGCGGGACCGCCACCCGCCCGAGCCTCGGTGGCCGGGCGCGGGGCTGCTCTCAGCGACGGGGCAGACGGAGAAGTGCGGACACCAGGCAGTGAGCGGCGCTCGTGCCACCCGCAGGTGCTGGAGGATGCACACGGTAGCTCGATCACGGCGGCAGCACTTAGCACCCGCCGGCGTGACGTCGCCGCTGCCCCCGTTGCTAGGAAACGCCCCCACCGGCACGCACGCTGCGCGTCACCGAGCCTGCGCGCCGCTGGGGGCGCTCGTGCGTCGGAAGCGCGGCTCGCAGGGACAGACAGGAACTACAACTCCCGGCATACACAGCGCGGGCCGCGCCGAGGGCGCGGGGGGGCCAGCAGGCTATTGGCCATTGGGGTGTCCCCAAAGACGTTTGCTCGCGGTTCGGAGCCCTTGATTTCGCAATGGCTTCATGAGATACGGGTGTTGTAATACTCAGTCCCGGCTGTGGATTGCAAACCCAGTCTGCTCTGAAGTTCAGTTAACTTTCATAGTGCCGGAAAGCTAAAATGACTTTAGAACTTGAGACTGAGCTCTAAAACATTCACTAGCAGACCGCACGCCAGCCTACTGTTCTTAATACTGAAATACAAGTGTTAACCTGGGATTTACAGTTGACAGGGGCTGAATGTTACTTCTCAGCCACGGGGGCTGCGTGAACCATGGTACTGTTTTTTCCTACACATACACACATATAACATTTAACTTACTGGGTTGGGGATTTAGCTCAGTGCTTGCCTAGCAAGCACAAGCCCCTGAGTTAGGTCCCCAGCACCGCAAAAAAAAAAAAAAAAAAAAAAAAAAATTTAACTTACAAATTAAGCCCAGTAAGAGATTGGCAGCAAAAGCTAATAATGCAATAGAATAATTACAACAATTTACTGTAATAATACTGCCAACATCGCTACCCTTGCCCTTTGGGGCCATTCGTGAGTAAAAGGCTATTTAAACATAGCACTGTGACACCAAGACAGTTGATCTGACAACCAGAGCATCGATTAACGAGTAGGTACCGGTAGCGTATACAACTCGGTACTGCATATATGCTGCACAAAGGGGTGTTTCGTGTCTAGGGCAGGACACAGTGTGATACCTCAAGATTTCATCCCACTACTCAGAAAGCATGCGATTTAAAACCTGGCAACTGTGTACTTCTCAAATTTTCCGATTGCAGTTACTATAGAAAATTCAAACCATGGGAAATAAAACAGTAGATGCTGACTGCATTCGTTTTCATTTTAAGCGAAGTGAGAACTGCAGCTTTTACAACAGCCGTGGAAACTGTAGAGAATATACCATACAGTAAACGCATTTTAAGATCCACAATGCAAGGTTCTCCAGGACACCAAGGGAAATGAACTAATTCCGTCAGGAACATACTGTCATGGAGGATCTCAGAAGACAGTACTGGCCCTGTCCATCTTCAGCAAGCCACCTTTTTATCTTTGCCTTGTGGTGGGTTTTCAAACTCAGGAACAAAAGAAACTTCTATGTCAGGAGTATGATACACTGAGTGACGTTCAACTTGTGAAAATTGTTTCTTTTTCATCACTGAGAGAACAGTGGAAAAAAATCTTGGATTTTTTTGAGACAAGGTCTTGCTATGTAGTTCAGGCCAGACTCGAACTTGCAGTGATTCTCCTGCTTCAGCCTCCTGAGTGCTGGGATCACAGGTGAGCGTCACCACGCCCAGCTGAGAACAGTGGCAATTTCACTATTGCAAATAGTGGGAAACTCACGTTCTGTCAGAAAAAAAGCTGTGAGTACTATCTACAAAATAGATTGGAGGGGTTGAGGATTTAGCTCAGTGGTTAGCCCTGAGTTCGATCCCTGGGACCAAAAAAAAAAAAAATAGATTGGGAAGCCAGTCACTTGCTAGCACTGTGGTTCAAACCCTCCTTTCTCTTGTTTGGATTGTAGGGAGGACATCTAGGTGTGACCTCTCTGCTTCCATCTTTACCCTCTAAAACACTATTCTCTAAATCCAGGGCCCAGGAATCTTGTTAAAAAGATCGTATCAGTCCTCTCCTCAAAAGCCTTAAACGACTCCAACTGCTGTATGACCTCACCTCCAGTCATTTCCTTGGTGCATCTTCAGTACTCCTCCCCACCCGCCGGGAATGCCCTGGCTGCCTTGACATTTCTCTACCAGGACTGGCGCTGTTTCACTCCACAGCCTTTGCAATTGGGATCCTCGCTGCCTGGAAGGCTTTTCCCTGGGTATCCCCAGGACTAGCTTCTCACTTCTTCAGCACTTAATGTAACTGTCACTCTATTTAAAATTTCACTCCATTTAAAAATAGAGTAGCCACTCTATTTGGAATTCCATTCCTTTCTCATATTTCATGTCCCCTTTCTGTGCTTAATGGTTTTGTTAGCACTTATTTCACACTATCTAGTTTATTATATATTTTACTGATTTTATTTCATTTATATTTTTTATTTTTACTTATTATTTACTTTTGCTGAAGTACTGGGGATTGAACCCAAGGCCTTCACATTTGAGTCACATCCCTGGCCTTATAAATCTTTACACATTTATTTGAGAGAGGGTCTCACTAAATTGTTTAAATTGCCTAAGCTGGCTGGAATTTGTGACCACCCTGCCTCAGCCTCCTAGAGTACTGGGATCATGGGCCTGTGACACCATACTTATGCTGATTTACCTTGATTATTGTCTGTATCCATTCCTAGAAGAAATTTACCACAAAGATTCTGTGTGTGTGTGTGTGTGTGTGTGTGTATTATTTGTGTGTGCTGGTGGGGAGACTGAAACCAGGGCCTAGTGCATAAGTGCAATGACTTTGTTTCTTCACTGCTAGATTATCAGCATCAAGAATACACATAGTAGGCACTCAATAAATATTTATGACTTAATGAATATGTGGACAATAGACAGTGTCCATTTTCAGTAACTCAAGGAAAACAGAATGGTACCAAATGGACCTTTAGATGAAGAACAAATGTGCTTTGGGATCAAGCACTTGCTATAGTAATGAGCAATGAATCCTTTACATTTATATAAGCAGCTGTTTTTCGAACATACGGTATAGCCTAAGGCAAAAGGCTGAAAATGAACAGCATTATTATTTCCTTTTGACCTAAAATTCTGCAACTTGTTTTCTCAGCTTACTATAAATGCGTCTATTAATCCCTCAGATTTATAGTTTAAACTGGGGTGTATTGGGGTACATCTGTAATCCCAGCCTTCAGGAGGTTGCGACAGGAGGATCACTGCAAATTCAAGGCCAGCCTGGGCTACACAGTGAGTTCAAAGCCAGCCTGAACTACAAAGAAAGACCTTGTCTCAAAAAAACTGAAGAACAACAACAAAAATTTTTTTTTTTCTAGTTTAAAGTCATTGAAGTTTAAGAGCTAGTTCTCAAAAAGAAAGTCCCCTAAAAATTGTTACCAAGCCATACGGTCAGGGACTGTGCAGATTTACTCTGGATGCTTTTATTGAAGCATGCTTAATCATATTGTCAATTTTCATTATACTTTACCCCCTTCTTTTTTTTTTTTTTCCCATTGCTGGGATTGAACCTGTGATCTTGCCTGGAATAGGCAGATGCTCTATCACTGGGCCACACCCCCAGTCCTGTTTTTATTATATTATGAAGTGTGGTGGACCTAATATGGTCAACTTGAGCCAGAACGCCCAGCCGGACTGAGTTGGTGTGATGCTGGGCATAAAGGATCCACCTGAGGGTTGTTGCTGATGCAACATAAGGCAGAGCGGGAACCGTAGCTAGTTGGTGGGCTGTTTCCCAGGAGAAGCTCTGCTGCGGCTGATTCTTCTGAAAGGAACTCGGCTGTCCTTGGCGAGGAAGGAACTCAAGGCCTTGCTGTCATCGAGGATGGCTGCTGTTGCTTCGGAGGAGCTCTGGTTGTCATCTCTGCTGAGAGCATCGTATCCTGGCTCCAGCCATCATGTGTAGACACGGACGTACATGGGACAGTGCTGTGGGCTCCCAGCCCTCAGTTGGATCTTTTGGGTCTCCAGTGCCTAGATGGACATTCGGCACCATCTGCATTTGGCTTCTGGGTGAATACTGTAATCTATAAATGTCCGCCATTAAATCTGCTCTCTTAAAACCATTGGTTCTAGCAAACCTAACTACCACATGAAGGAACCAAAACGTGTATTACTTTCTTTATTCCCTGTTTTTGTTTGTTTTTGTTTTTTGAGACAGGGTCTTGTGTAGTTCAGGCCGGTCTTGAACCCTTGAACTCACTATAGTATACGCCCCCAATGAAGTTGCAGTTCAAGGTTGGCTTCAGTCATTTGCAGATTTTTCCTTAGAACCTAGTAATTGTTTGCAGAAACCCCAAACCCGTGCAAATATTGGAAACCGCAAATACTCTCCACGATTGTTTTCGGGTTTCTGTTTTTGTTTTTGTTTTCGTTTTGTGGGAGGTTTGCAAGTAGCCAATCCGAGAGCGTTACTCAGTTCTCCTTGCCGCCGATTGGCTGCAGCTCTGTAAACTATCTTCGGCAGATGTACCAGCATTGCCCCATCTTAACAGATTGCTGTACTACTGCGTGTAGCTATCTTGAGTGTGGTCAATTTTATTTTCTTAAAGCCCTAAGATCCCTAAGATGCCGCCAAAATGTCCTGCGACTTTTAAGGCTTTATTAAATTAAGGTACATAGCTATGGGAAACATAGCATACTTTGGGTTTAAACCATAAAAACAGGTATTTATAGGCATTTTTCTGACCATATCTGACATTCATAGTTTTTCACAATTCTCAGGTGCTCTAGGAATGTAACCCCCGTGAATTTTGGGGCTCCAGTCCAGGCTGGCCTTGATTTTTGTGATGATTCTCCTGCCTCAGGAGATTACAGATGTGCACCACCACAGCTGGCTTGTTTTAGGTTTTTTGAGACGCGGTTTCACTATGTAGCTCAGGTTGGCCTCAAACTCATGGTGATCTTCTGGCTTCAACCTCCTGGTATATGTAAACCACTAACTACAGCCAGCCCGTGGGTATTTATATGCAGGGCACTGGGTTTGTTATTTTTAGAGTACATTCGAAGGCATGATACCTATATTCAAGGAACTTATTGACTAATAGGGAAAATTTTATGAATCTACATACAGTAGACATACGTAACATATAAGTCTATGTATACATACATACATGCATGTACACACCTGGTGATGAAGTGCATTAAAGATGCACTCCCTCTTCAATATTTCATTAAGCTTAAGAGTTCCAAAAATAAGCAAATTTGATGGTTCTGTAGATAAGGCACCTAGAAAATCATCACATTCTTTACATTTATAATTATTTTTATGTTCACCCTACCAATATTTTCTTGAGGGTTATTTTGATTTCTAAATATCTTTAGCAACACACACCATGTAAAGGTGCTTTTCAATGCAATCAAAAGGTTTAAAAATACACACTCCACATTCTATTCGAGCATGCGAACTAACAAGTTCCTGAGGACAAAGAGTTTCTCTAATGTCTTAGAAAATGAGTGCTGTTACCAGCTCCTTTGCTATTCCCAGCCCTGCAATTACTCACGCTCGACAAGCGGGAGCATCTGTCATAATTACTGCTCCGAGCTGTGCCCGCCTAGCATTTCCGTGGGCCTCAGCATCTGCACCTGTCCATCTTTCTCAAAAACTTTCTTTTATACATGTTTCTGTATGAACCATTAATATTGAGACAAAGGACTGAAGTGATCATCCGTCACTCTTCCACTTTCAAAGCACTGATTGAAAAATCAAGAATTTATGAAAACTGACTCCTAGAACACATCAAAAGAAATTCAAAGAATCTATGAAAACTTCATTTAATAATTTATGTTTACCCTTAAGGATGCCTCTTACCTTTAAGAGTGTCTTACTCAAATTTTCAAGCATTCGCAAATAATGCTATCCTAGTTTTCCCACTGAAATATCCTCACTTTCTTTTTATGGTCATTATATTTTTGTACATTACTAGCAGCATTATATTGTGGATCATTTTGATTTTTGAATATCTGTAATGATAATTTGCAGCCAATTTTAGATTTAAAAATCATAGGAAAATAGGTGCCTGGAGAGAAAGACAATATTGTTATTTTGTGTGTAGTGGGATTTTTTGTCATGAGCAAAGAGTTTATTTTTCTTACTTTCTCAGTAACTTTTATTTAATCACCTACTCCTATGAATCTATATGTTCATTTTACATGCTACACAGAGGAACAGACGGTATGCGTTGTTGGCAAACATTTAGTTTATTTACTATTTGTAAGTTACTCGATGGAGTTTTGGTATAAAAAAGGTGGTTAGAGCTGGGGGTGTAGCTTGGTGGTAGAGCACTTGCCTGGCATGTGTGAGACTCTAGGTTCAATCCTTAGCACTGCAAAATCAATCAATCGATGAATCAAATTTTTTTGGAGGGTGCTGGGGATTGAACTCAGGGCCTTGCACTTGCTAAGCAAGCGCTCTACCACTGAGCTAAGTCCCCAACCCCTCAAAAATTTTAAAGTTAAACTATCTTTAAAATAAGAGAACATTATTTTCTTTTACAGAAAAAAATCGCCATGTCCATTTTAAAGATTCAGAAGAGATCTGATCATTTACTGTGATTGGGGGTGGAGAGAAGTAAAAGCCAAGAAAGAAGGAAGAGATGTTGATAGTATTGCCACTGGAGGGACAAGTAAGCTTCCTAGCCACATTGTACAGCAGAAATTCATTTTGTTCAGAGTAGAATAAGTACATATTAAGCTTGAAACTGAACAAAAGTTTTTAATTGCTTAAGGAAAGGGTTTTTTAGTAACTAAAAATGAGTTAGAACATTGAAATGATATTTATTTACTTTTACGTTTCAGACGAGAGTTTAAAAGAAGGGATGGGAGAAGCTTCCCGGAAACACTTTCGACTTCCTTCTACTGAAAGCAAGTTATAACCTTCCTGCTGCTGAAAATACATGAATTGAGGAGACTGGCTCTGTGGCCTGCCATTGCGAAAAGACAGGGCAACTCTGGTTGTAACCGTTCAGATTCTAACAGCATTTACAAGCCTCTGGGGGAGTTGTAAACAATTTTTCTCAACTCATAAGAAGAAGAGGAAAAAGAGAAAGCGAATCTAGGGATTGGTTGAAGTCTGAATGCTTCCAGGACATCTGTATCAAGAGAATAGAATGTTTTCAGTATGTCTATATCCAGGAGAATGAAGAGAGCCAAGCAAAGCCAGATGACGGAATGCCTTGTGAAACTACCTCTGTCTTCTTACCACAGTGAAGAGAGGTAGGACAGCACAAAAATCCTCAGAAAGACTCTGTGATTTATTTATTTTTTTGATAGGATGTTTTGTTGTAAATGATTAGAGGGAGGAAGGATTTTTTTTTCTTTTGAGACAGGGTTTCACCATGTAGTTCAGGCCGGCCTTGAACTTAGTTTGTAGCCCAGGCTGGCTTCAAACTCACAGCGATCCTCCTGCCTCAGCCTCCCAAGTGCTGGGATTACAGGCATGTGCCACCTTGCCTGGCCAGGAAGGGTATTTTTTTAATCAGCCAAAAAACTGTCCTTGGTTATAATTTTTTTTTTTTTTTTTTTTTTGTGCTGGGGATCGAACTCGGGCCCTTGTGCTTGCAAGGCAAGTACTCTAACCACTGAGCTAAATCCCCAGCCCTTGGTTATAATTTTTGAAGAAACCAAGATGTATATTAATTTACTCCCATCCAAAGCTATTTGAAAAGTATTGGGGTATTAAGTTCCTATTATCTACAAGGCAAAATGATATGGAAAAGACATGCTACATTCCAGCAAAGAGCCTACTGGAAGTGTACGCACATATGTAAAAATAAGGTACTGTCCATATACCACCCTTAAGCACGTAGAAAAGGGATGCCATGGTGAATAAATCAGAGTCCTACTTTCCGTGGACCTTGTGTCGTAGCTGGATAAGCAAACAAGATATATGATGTAATTTCAGATACTGGCAGGTGCCATGAAGTACAATAAATCCAAGAAGTATTTAAAAGGTGACTTGGAGTGACAGGGGTCAGGAGAGGCTTCTCTGGGGAAGAGACTTTGGGCTGAGATTGACAGACAGGGAATTCTGGGGAATGAGGATTCCAGGCCAAGGGAATTGCAAAGACACAAGGAATGACTGTGGCATGACCCCCAAGACACATGAAGGTCGGGGCCATTTTTGCATATGACTTGTGACCCCAAAAAGTCCATGTGTCACAGGCTTGGCCCTCAGTGTGGCAGTGCTGGGGACAACGTGAGACCAGTAGGAGGCTCTTGGTGCCCTGGGAGAGGCTCAAGTTAGTTCCCATGGGGCTTCCGAGTTGGTTCTGGAGAGAGGGCTGTCAAAAAGGAAGAAGCCCAGTGACTACCCACCCTCTCTGGCTTCCTGCCTGGTGGTGTGATCCCCCTCCCACACATGCTACTGCCACTGTGGTGCCGCCCACCATGAAGTCCTCAGGGAAGCCAAGCTGATGCCTGCATCATGCCCTGGAACATTCAGAGCTGTCAGCTAAAAAACCTCTTTTTGCCAGGCACGGTGGTGCACACCTATAATCCCAGCCCTCGGGAGGCTGAGGCAGGAGGATGGCTGTAAGTTTGAGGCCAGCCTGGGCTACATAGCAAAATCCTGTCAAAAAAAACAAAACAAAAAAAAACCAAAAAAACCCCAAACCTCTTTTCTTGTTAAAGTAGCCTGGTAGCCTGCCTCAGATGTCTTATTATAGTAACAGAACACAGACTCACAGACTAATACAGTCAGTATGGTTGAAGTCCAGTAAGCTGGGAAAGTGGTAGGAGAAAAGTCCTGAGAAATGAGGAGAAGACTAGGAAAGGAGTTGGGATCTTATTCTAAGTGCAATCAGAAGCTGTGGGAAGATTTTAATGTGAGTGACATGTGATTTACAGGGTTCATTTGTTTGCAGTGCTGGTGATTGACTGAACCCAGCACCTCATATATGCCAGTGAGCTACATCCCCAGCTCAGATTTATGTTTTTCAATGCTTGTATTGTTTTCGCTGAGGACAATGGATAGAAAGATGAGAGTAGAAGCAGGGAGACCACATAAAAGTCTTCCAGTGGGCTGAGTGAGAGACTAATGACAGTTTTGGATGAAATGGAAGATGTAGAGATGGAAGTAAGTGGGAAACCCATGACTTGGGAAGCAGAATTGATGGCCAGGTGGATATGTGAGTAGCAGAAAGAGAGGAAGAAGTAAACACGACTTCTAGGATTTCAGTTGAGCAATAGGCTAGATAATTGAGAAGACTTGAGATAGGTAGATAGAGAAGACTCAAGAAGAACAGGTTTAGTGGGGAAATTTGTTTTGGGTGTGTTATGTCAAATATGCTCACTGATATCCAAGTCAGGGTTTTAAACAGACAACTAAATATAAAAGCTCAGAGTTTGGGGAAGAGATAAGGCAAGAGAAGTAGGTGCAGGAGCCATTAATATACAACTGGCATTTTGAAGCCAATGAAATCACTGAGAGAGTGGGTGTAAGTAGACAAGAGCACTCAGAGTAGAATGTAGAGTTCTCGGGCACTTAGTTGTGGGATGGAGAAAGAAAGGCTGGCAATGTGCATTCTATCTGTCCACCTATGGTATCTCTCTACCTACTACCTACCTCCCTGTCTACCTACCTACCTCTATCTACCCATCCACACATACACAGAGAATAATATACATGATGATATAACTATATATGAATATAGTCATGGGCCTACAACATTTCAGCCAACAATGGACTGTATAATAATGGTGGTCCCACAAGATTATGTTGCCTAGTGATGTCACAGCTATATTAGTTCACTTTGTACACTCTGTGACAAAATTGAGTTATGGTACATTTTTCATATCACATCCCCATTATTAAATGATGCATGATTATATTTTTTCCTGAACTGTTTTAAGAGTAGCTTTCAAAGCTGATGTCCTCTTACCCCTAAATACTTTAGATTATATATGCATATATGTAAATATATATGCATAGATATGTAAATATATACATACATGAAAGGGAGGAGGGAGGAGCCAATGTAGTAAAATGTTAATATATCAGGAATCTGGGTGATTCCTAGAATCTAGGAATCTTTGCTTCACTTTTGCTTTATCTCTATGAGGATGTGTGTAAACCTCTTGGAACTCTTAACTGTAAGTCAGAAATCATGTCAGAATAAAATGGTGTAAACTGAGTTGTAAGGTGGACAAGGGACCTCACTCCAGACCAGACTCAGCGGGGCTCATATGCAGGCATTCAGAGCTGCCGGGCAGGGCATTCTGGCAGTGGGACCAGGGCGAGCAAGTACAGAGGTGGCAGAGAGCAGGGTCTGTTTGGGGAACAGCAAGCGGATGAGTGTTTTTCTCAGCACTAGACACTAAGCAGAGCGGGTGTAGGGTCATTGCAGGGAGTAAAGGGGAGGGACGGGAAGCGTGATAAGGATTCGAATGGATCAGAATGAAAGAGTACTGAGCAACATTCACGGTCCAGTTGGTTGGGATGCATTTGCAATGGAATTGGCTCGATTTTGCGTCTTTTTCTGGCAATGCGGTCTTGAAGATGGAGCATTGCCAAGTGCTGATTTAAGTCTGAGTTGGGTACACTTGCGGGTGGCTGCGTAGGAGGAAGAAGTCTGCACAGTGGGAAGGCTTGAGGAAGGGTGGGCTGAGGGTGAGGGGGACTGTGGGTCCTCAGCGAACAGTACTTGGGTGCCTAGTAAGTACCAGGTATGGGCAGGGCTGAAGGGGACTGGTGCTGTGGTTTAAATATGTCCCCAAAAGCATCTGTTGGAAATATGATCCCCAGTGCAACAACATTAGGAGGCGGGACCTAAAGGGAGGTGTGGGTTATGGGGATCCACCACACGAGTGGATTTGTGCCACAGTTACAAGGGCTGGAGGCTACAAGTGGGACTGCAGTGAGAAGGCCCTCGGCAGACGTGGTGCCTTGTCTGGGACTTCTCGACCTCTAGAACTGTAAAAACTAAAGCTCCGTTCTTAACAGGTCACCTGATCTCAGGTACTCTGTTCAAGCATAAAATGGACTGTGACAACTGGGATGGTGTCCGCCTGGGCAAAGCAGGAAGATGAGTGTGAACGTAGAGGTGATGCTGCCAGCGTTTCGAAGGGCTAATGGGAGAAGAGATGAGTCATGGAAGCAGAATGGGAGGAGAAAGTTTTGCAGGGTCAGAAGATCACAAGGTTCAGCCAGGTGAAGCGGCGCACACCTGTAACCCAGTGTGAGGGAGGCTGAGGCAGGAGAATCACGAGTTTGAGCCCAGCCTCGGCAGCTTGGCAGGACCTTATCTCAAAAATGAAAATTAAAAAGGGCTGAGGACATACCTCAGAGTTAAATCCTCAGTACAAAACAACAATGACAATTTTTTTTTGGTGCTGGGACTCGAATTTAGGGCCTTGTGGTTACTAGGCAGGTACTCTACCAGCTGAGCTAAATCCCCAACCCCAAAATAACAATAACAACAACAACAAAGTTCACAACGGATGTCAAGGAAATAAAATGAACTTGGTCCATCTTCTTGTATCAAATTTAAGGATATTTTATCTTTGATGTCAAATCAAAGAACATGGACATTTAAGACACACTAGATACTGCTATTTTGCAATATTTAAGAGTTACTTTAATTTGAGATCACTAAAAAATACAATTTTATGAAAACAGCTTTCAGAAATATAGGTATGAAAAAGTAATCCACATAGAAATTATAGTGCGATAAGTACATGAAAGAATCATTCTTAATGAAAGGTTTTCCTGTAGTCTTTTATTTTTTTTAATTGAGGTCTTTTAAATAAGAGTTTGTTTGATATTCTCATCGAGCACTGATGAATGTAAAATGAGGATTAAACCTATTTGCATTTTTGGAATATTCTGTTGAATAAAGGAAATACGCTTGTAGTTATACTGGTTTTTAAAAACAATATATTCAGAAAGCAAAATATGTTTTTCAGTTCCTCTGAAATCTGAAATACTTCCACTGATTAAATTAGAAAGAGACAAAGTAACACTAAAAGCCATTAACAGCGTAAAGTGTAATAAATAAAATAGCCCTTTTCAGTAACATGTTGATAAGAACATTTGATGGTTCTTATTGTCCATTATAATAAATATATAGAAGTGGCCTTTGAACCAGATAACCTGAGGTAGAGCACTTGCGTCTAATTCTTCTTGCCACCGCCTTCTGGTTACATCTTGGCCTTTTCTCTTCCTGTAAAAATACAGATATTTATGTTATTGCATTATCTTGCCAAGTAAATGAGAATGTGTGTGAATGTATTTTAACTGTAGGTATTCTGCAGCACGCATGCTGCTGCGGGCTGTTTATATCATTAAAGCTCTATTATTGGGTTTTTTTAAAATTTCTTTTTTATTGTGTTTTTCTTTTAATGTATGAGTTGTTTTTTTCCAAACTAAAACCTCAGTATTCAGGTTTAATTGCAGTGTTGGTACTTTGCTCTAAATAAGTAGGTTTGGGGTTGCAGTTTGACACTCAGTCTATACAAGGTTCCCTATCACTGGATCCAGCATTTGAAATGTCCATGCTGAAGTCAATGCTATCAAATTTTTGTGTTTTCCAGTCTTTCATCAATTTCATCTGCAAAAGACAGATTTATTTCCTGCCTTAGAAGGAGGAAATACTAATTTTCTAGGACTAGTTATCTCTGTTTCAGACCCGTGGTTTTCTTCCTAAATTAACATAATAAGTTGTGGTCTGTTAAGAAAATAACTTGAGAAGTTGTATATTTGTTTGGTTTTATGACTTAGGCCAATTACTTAACCTTTTGTGTGTGTGTGTGTGTGTGTGTGTGTGTGTGTGTGTGCGTGTGCGCGCGCATCTCCATTTCCCCATCTCTAAAATAGGAACAGTACTTATTTTTACGTTCATTCATTCATTCAACACTTATCTACAGCATTCCTGTACCCAGAAGGTCCTGGTTACCACCACAAAGATGAGCGCCCCCGTCCTTTGCTTACACTTTGGCAGAAGAGTGAGATCATAAACATAAATGCAAAACTAATGTCTGATGGTGGTAAATTTAATGAAGTAGCAGCACAGAAAATGATTTGGAAGGAGAGAAGAGTGGGTGGGCCCCTGTGACACATGCATGCTTAGACCCAAATGCTAAGGTAAATCAGAGACGGGCATCTGGGCCGTTCAGCGTCCATGAGGCGGAAGGCATTTGGTGCTTTTTTTGTTTTTTTGGTACTATAGATTGAACCCAGGGCTTTTGCACCGAGCTACAACCCCAGCCTGCTTTTTTCCTTTTTCTCTCCCTCACTCTCTCCTTTCTTCCCTTGCTTTTTTTTTTTTTTTTTCCAAATTTTGAGAGATAGTCTTGCTACACCACTGAGTTGCCCAGCCTGGGCTGAAACTTGCAATCCTAGAGTGCTGGGATTACAGACACGGGCCACCATGCCTGGCTATGGCTATTTTTATGACCAGAAATAAGGTCTGAGGGTGAAACCTAACGAAGGAAAAGGAGAGTATTATGTTATTAGGAGAGGCCGGCAGGGTCCAGATGATATGGGGCCTTGTAGGTACGCTGTGTTATTGTATATTTTTCTAATTGCAATGGAAGACATAAGCCAGCCCCAAACAAGGACTTGACATTGCATAATTTATAGTTCAGAATATCTCTCTCTACAAAAAATTGTGAAAACGAGTGAGAGTTTATTTAGAATGTTTGCTATAGTCCATTGTGCATGTATGCATCAATAACAGATAATTTATTTTTATTTATTTATTTATTTTTTTGGTGCTGGGGATCGAACTCAGGGCCTTGCGCTTGTCAGGCAAGCACTCTAACCACTGAGCTAAATCCCCAGCCCCAATAACAGATAATTTAAAATAATTATTTTATTTATTTTATTTAATGTACTGGTAGTTGAACTCAGGGCCTTCACACTGAGCTACCTACCCAGCCCTTTTTGAGACGGAGTCTCACTAAGTTGCCTACGATGTACTCAGACTTGTCGTCCTCCTGCCTCAGCCTCCCAGAGTGCTGGGATTACAGATGTGCGCCACCACGCCCGGTTTACAAATGATAATTTAAAAAATACCATTTATAAAAGCAACGGCAAAAAGATATTGGAAAAAATTAACAAACACATTTAAAGAGCTTTATGGAAATATGTTATGAATGTTTTTAGAAGACGCTGAAGTAGATCCGCACTAACGAAGATACACCATGCTCATGACATGGAAGGTTTAACATCACAAAGATGTCAATTCTTTCCTTGTTAGGTGATAAGTTCAGTGCAACACTAGTGAACAATTTCAAGAGGCTTTTTTTCCCCTCTTCTGTGGAGCTTGAGAATCTGATTTAGGTGGAAGAACAAGGGGGCAAAATGAAACAAGTTAATACTGAATTTGCTCTATTAGCTATCAACATTGTGTGACACTGTGGCAGAGATAGACAAATAGGCCAGAAGAAGAGAAAAAAGAGCTTCAACATAAAACTACATGTGCATGAGGAAAATTCTTATTTTGGTGCTAGGGACTGAACACAGGGCCTCACGCCTGCTACTCGTGCGCTCTACTGCTGCGTTATAGTGCCGGCACCCCATGAAGGTGATATAAAGGCAGCCTCTGGGTTGACAGAAAGAAGGACAATTTAAAAACCATTGCGGAAACAACTGGTTTCTGCATATAAAAAACAAAATCAATCCAGATAGTTGAAAGATAAAAACCAGAAAAATCTGTTGCTTAAAATATTCAGAAAAAATTACAAGAAAACATCTTTATGACCTCAAGGTAGAAAAGAACTTGTTTTGGCATAAAAACCCCAAACTCCAAAAATACTACATACTTTTGATAATGTTTAAACACTTCTGTACATCTAAGACATCATAAAGCAAAAAGACAAGCCACTGACTACGAAAAGATATTTGTGAGCCCCCCCAAACACAGCTTATTTTTCCAGAATATATTAAACAAATAACCAAAAGCCTATGAATCAATGAGACAACCATATAAGAAAACAGGAAAAGCATATAAAATTGAAAGTCACAGAAAATAAAAAGTTAAAGGTCATAATAACACGTGAAATAATATTCACCTCCACTAGCAATAGGAGAAATGCACAGAAACAAGAATAGCAAAATTATCTAGGCATGGTGGCACACGCCTGTAGCCCCAGCACTTGGAAGGCTGGGGCAGGAGGCTGAGGCACGAAGATCGCTGTGAGTTTGAGGCCAGCCTGGGCTATATAGTGAATTCAAGGCCAGCCTGAACTGCATAGTGAGATTCTGTGTCAAAAAAAACAAACAAACAAAAAATGGAAAAAATTTTAAAATAGCCAATTACCGGGGAGGAACTGGAGCAATAGACATGCTTATAAATTTATTGACTGAAGTATAAATGGTTACAACCATTTTTAAGAGCAATCTATTTTCAATATCTTGTAATAATATTATAGTTACTCAATGATCCACCAAGTTTTAGGTATATTACTTTTTTTTTTTGGGGGGGTGCTGGGTATCGAACTCAGGACCTTGTGCCTACTAGGTAAGTGCTCTACCACTGAGGTAAATCCCCAACCCCTTAGGTATATTATTCTAAAGGAAGTTTTGCATCTTTAGGTAACGAGATAGGGCTATTAACAACATCATGGGATCTTTAGAATGAAAAACTGGGAACAAGCTAAATGTCCATTGAAAGATAACAGATATTGTACAAATTATGCCCATTTTTATGTAATAAAATAGAAGGGAAAATGAATGAAATACAGCTGTAGCTACATTAGTGAGGATGAATCTCATAAAGATGAGACAAAAAATTGGGGAAAGATGTTTGCAGTGAAAAAAAGTTACACAAAACACCATATCTTATCATGGAGGTATATTTAGATGTAATAAAAGTATACATTGTTTTTGGGAGTGATAAAATCAAAATCAAAATTTTTATTGCTGGGGAGTGGGAAGATGAATAGGATTAGGAGGGTTGTACAGAAGATTTCAGTTATACATGAGATTTTTAAAAAGTGGGCACAAACTGAGTGTGGTGACACACATCTGTAATCCCAATACTCAGGAGGCTGAGGCAGGAAGACTGCAGTGAGTTCGAGGCCACCATGCCTAGTGAGTTCAAAGCCAGCCTGAATTACAGAGTAAGATCTTGTCTCAAAAAAAAAAAGTGTAAAAGGTTATGTTTTATTCACTTTTTTCTTTTTTGTAAACCAGAAATATTTCATAATATAAATGTTTTTAGAAAAATCATTCCACCTTATAATCTGAAGAATGAATTGAAGGAGGCACGTTGGGAGAGGTCTGTAGTACTCTACGGGGCGGTGGGGGGGATTGAGGATGTAGTATAGCGTCTAGCAGTAGGTCTTTCACACATAGGAGCTTTTGTTAGTATTACCATCATCAGTAGTAAAAGAAGGTAAGATAAAAGAAGATAAAAGTCCAAAGACACAAGGGTATTATGAGGAAAGGTAAAACTAGAGCAGCTACCTTGTACTGAGTGCTTTATCCCTGTCTTGGCTATATGCTAACTTGGAAGGAACCTAAGGATCACCAAGGCGCTAGCCTGAAGGCACAACGGCTACATACACTTCTAGTGACTCATTCCCAAAGTTCTCTCTCTCTCTCTCTCTCACACACACACACAAACACACACAGTTCCATCCCAAACACATAGACTCTTTCTGCTTAGCACTTGAAAAAATTCAAGGACCTTTTTCCCCCCATTGGTCTATTCTCTGTTACAAAATACTTTGAGGTGTCTCCTAAGAGCTCCAAGGAAGGCAGGGCAGTTGATTATTCCTGTTACACAGATACTAACAAAGAAGCTAACTCTTCCTAACATGCTGCCCATGAACTTCATGAAATCATGTATGTTAAATACCTTATGATTGAAGGGATATTTTTCTAAGTAGAAGGTCAGTTTTATTGACTAAATCCCCAAAAGATTAAAAAAACACGATTTGCTTAAAACCTAAAGTCACATGATTCTGGGTCCTGGTGGAATCCTGACCCAATTAGTTTCTCCCTAGTGACCTAACTAGTTTCACCCAGAATTCGGTTTAGGACAATCTATTATCATTAAAATTCAAATGGAAAATAATTGGTCAAATAGTGAGTCATGCTTACTGACTGCTCAGATGGAAACGTTATTAATTACACTGAAATATCTTCCTTGGGAGGAATAGTGTTGTTTGGTTCAGCTGTTGGGCAGTCACTATAATCCAGGTGGGTGTTATTTTTAAGATAGACAAGTCAAGAATGGTGTTTTTACAAGCCCTAACGGACTCGCTACAGAAGACATGAACCTGATGCGGCAATGATGTACCGTATTTTACAATTCCAAGTGATCCACCACGCATAAGCATGAAGCCAGGCACAAGCTTGTTACTGCAGCGCTTTGGGAGGCTGAGGCAGGAAGATCCGAAGTTTGAGCCCTGTCTCAAGGAGTAAAAAGCTCAGGGGATGTGGTCAGTGCAAAGGCCCTAGATTCAATCTCCAGTACCGCAAGGGTTAAAACAAAGCGTAGAGACACAGACTGATCTACGGTGGAGGGTGGATCGCGAACCGAGAACGGGATTTCCATTTCCCCTGGACCAGTCAAAGTCTGCGGGCGTCGCTTCTCTCCGCTGTAAAAGGAAGAACTAGAGAGCTTCCCAGATCACTCCAACTCTAGGTGCGTGTGGATGGGGTTAAAGCAGGCAGGGCACCCGAAGTCCTCACCAGCCTCCTCTTCCAACAGCAAAGCTCCGGTCACCGATCGCAAGTGTCCTGGACCCCCGGAGCGCCTCAGCGGCAGGACTCGAGCCTGCGGGCCCGCGCCGGGGCAGTGAGCGCCCCCTTCGGGACTCCAGGATCCCAACCCTACGTTTAGTAATGGAAGAAGGCGCGAACACCCGAACGCCGCAGGTGGGACCGGACCGGCTCAGCCAGGGCGGGGCAGCGAGCAGCAGGGTGGGACTCAGGTCCAGACCCTGTTGCTCCAGGGAACTTCCGGCCCGGCGCCGCCACGTGATCGAGCCGCGCCCCGCCCCTCCCGCCCCTGCGCATGCGCGGCGCCCCGGGCGCTGAAATTCAAATTTGAACGGCCGCAGAAAGCTGAGTCTGACACTGGAGGCTGAGGGAAGACGGGAGTTGGTAGCGGGTGAATCCCCCTGTTGGGACTTCTTGTTTTCTTCGGGAGACACCCTGAGCTCCAGACTCACTTTTCTTTTCCTGAATTTGAACCTCCCTTTCCGCCGTCTCAGAGTCGGCACGCGACGCCTGGGGCGATGGACCCGTTTACAGAGGTGAGGACATTTGCGGGCGCGGCCAGCCATGACCCCTCTGGACTCCTACCCTCTTTCCCCTCTTGCTGTCAACCTCGGCCCACCCGCCGGAGAGCGCGTGCGCGCGCGTGCGCAGTGCGTGAGAGCGTGCGGGGTTTGGCGCCCCCCGAGCCGAGAAAACCAGGTGCTGGTCGCAGCTGCTTGTTGCGCCCCGTCTCTGGTTCGTCCGCCTCGGTGGTGCTCCTTCCCTGCAGACGGCACCCGGGGAGGAAAGCTTTGAGTCTGTCCTAAAAGGGGGCAGTGCAGAAACTCCCGCAGCTCCTGTTACTGCAGGGGCCCTCGGGAGTCGTTCCTCCCCACTCCCTGGTCTGTCTCCCTCTGCCCGTAGTGAGGCTTGGGGCTCACGGAAGGAGTCCTGCTGGAAAAAGTCGGAATCCCTGAAGGGTGGTGCCCGGTGACTCAGGGCTGTGTGTGCAGCCGCGGCCTGGGGACGGGAGGGGTGCGATAAGGGGATTCGCCTGTTGAAGGTCGCTGCGCAGGAGAAGGCAGGGCCTGCGCCTTTGCTTTCCTTCCTAGTGTCTAGTTCCTCCACACCCCATTGCTCTGCTAATTCGCGAGGCTTCCTACCCGAGGTGGACTTTTTTAATTTTATTATTTTTTGAGGGGGTGCTGGGGATTGAACTCAGGGCCTTGTGCTTGCTAGGCAGTGCTCTACCATTTGAGCTAAATTCCCAGACCCGAGGTGGACGTTTTAATTGAAAGTAAACAGTGCTGGCCAAGCCCAGTGTGTAGAAACCAAGATTGTTAACCCGAGATTAAAAAAGGGAAGAAATTTAAGATGTAAACCATTCATTGTTTATGAGGTGTTACTCCAACACCTTCCTCCTCTTTTCTTCCTTGGAAGTAGAGTGTGGATTACATCGCTAGTGTGTCTCTAGTTTTAGCTTCCTGTTGAGAATGTACGTCTACATATGGAAGAGTTTTGCCTTGCTGGTTTGTCTTACTCCCTTTTATTTCACCAAGTTCCTTTTTTCTTTATTCCTCTTTTCTTCAGGCTGTTGTGCAAATTCCAAACTGCTATTTTTTTATGTGTGTCGTTGCAAAGTGGCCGTAAGAGTATTTCTATACTAGGCAGATAATTTAAATGCTGTGGAGTGGAATAATAGATTCTTTTAGGGGTTTGTAATTACAATTCCATTAAGTGGTCTATGACACTAAAGGTTTCAACAATTAAAAGTTTATCTGTATTCAAACACAGCAGGTACTTTTCAAATTTTCAGTCATCTTGTGGAAAACACATCAATTTGTTCATTTTACTTAAAGATTCTACTAGAAGAATCCAAGACACATTTTCATATTAGTTTTAAAGAATAGGGCTGGTTGTGCACCAAATGTCTGTCACTTACATTGAAGTTAAAAAGCATGTCTTATGTGGAGTAGAATTCCTTAAAACAAGGCATATGTTCCTAGTAAATGACAGGAAAGAAACATTTTGAAAGTTGGCTGAAAAATTGTACTTCATTTTATTTAAAAATGTCATTCTGAAACTAGTGCAAATCTCAGTTAAAAGAAACTTTCTGTTTAATTTTAGAATCTACTTAGAAATGTGTTCAGTTTAATATGGTTAGTTTATATCATGAAGAGTTAGATCCGTTGCAGTTGGAATAACAGCTTTCACATCTTTTCCTTAATTGGTAACAAGTGAACTAGTTGAACTAGTTCCAACTTCTAGGTGCTTAATGATAGCGTACACAACATTTTTGTACAGTGCAATGAATTTCTGGTACATTTTCTCTAAAAGGAACTTGAAGTCTTTATAAAGTGACTTTCTTAATGACATTTCTTCTCAAAACCATGGAACAAAACAAAAACAAAAAGAAACCATGGAACATAAGAATTTATTTGAGACAGTTTCTCAGTTTTTCTAAGGGTAATTCATAGCCAGTGCCATCCTGCAAACAGGAAAAGAATTAACTCATTTACATGAATCCCAGGACATGTTCTAATTTCTTGGTAACTGGTCCAGAAAGATTATGATCATCCTAAACTTTTTTTTTTTTTTTTTTTTTTTGGTGTTGGAAATTGAACTCAGGGCCTTGCGCTTGCTAGGTGAACACTCTACCACTGAGCTAAATCTCCAACCCCCTAAACTCTCTTTTCATCAAACAAAACTTTGAGTTTGGTTCCGTGTCCTCCCCCACCCCAAGATCAAACTGAAGATTTGATCTTCAGTTTGTGATTTGATCTCCCTTCAGAGGGGAGTCACCTTTCTTTGTGCTCACCTCACTTGCATTTACCTGTGGAACATGTTTCCTTGAGAATGCAAGCCTTTTGAAGCTAGGGGACTGTTCTTTGCTGTTCAGAGATATTTTTGTCAACATCAAACACAACTAATAATGTTTTCCTGAATTAACACAGTAAACAGCCATTAAGTACAAATTATTTTATAAATCGGAACATTTTAGCAATTTTCTTAAATGAAGAAAATTTCAAAATACATAAAAGTGGAATAACCTCACGCATCCAGCATCTAACTTTTGCAATTATCAACATGCAGCTGTATCGTTTTGCTTTGTCCTCTGTCACCCACTCCACTGAATTATTTTGAATCAAGTCTTAGACATCACATAATTTCATACACAAATACTTTAGACACTAAAGACTCTTTAACAAAGCACAGTCACTGTGCCATTATCACACTTAAAAAATTAAAAGTAATCCCTTAATAGCATGGAATAGTCTGTGATTCAGATTTCCCCAAGTGTAATATGTATTTGTACTTCGTTTCTTTGACTCTGGATCTGGTCAGAGTCCACAGGGCAGTGTCTAAATTCTTCATGAAGCAATCATAAACAGAAAAGGCTCCATCTCTGATTGATTCATGGACTAACAAGCAATTGTGGCATGCCTCTAGTATGATCAGCTGATAGTATTAAAAAGTTTGGTTAATGATATGAAGTTGATTAGTTCTGCTGATAATACGTTCTTACAAAGAGCAATGGCTTTGTCAAGAGACAATTTGAGTAAAATGGTTAAGAACCCAGACCCTGGAGCCTGGATTTGAATTCTCTTTTGCCACTTCTTAGCTGTGTGACTTATCTTGTGTAATTTAGTCTGTGCCTCAGTCTCTCATCTGTGAAGCAGTAGAAGAAACAGAACCTATCAGGTAAGATTTTGAAAATGAAATGAATTAGTAAGTGCCAGACCCTGAGGTACTTCATATTACATCCTGTGTAGTTGTTATGTTATTTTTGTACTTGTTAGGTGAACTTAAAACCATAGACTTGTTACTCACAATGCTGGTATAAACTTATAGTTTGAAATGTTATCAAAGGTGAGAGTTATTCCAGTTCAAGAGTAGTACCGGAAACCCAGAGCTACATATGCCAAGTCACAACATTTTTTTCCCTGCTGTTTTTTGTTTTTTGTTTTTTGAGACAGGATCTCTCTCTGTGTAGCCCAGCCTGGCATTGAACTCACAGTGATCCTCCTGCCTCAGTCTCCTGAGCGCTGAGATTACAGACATGTGCTATCATGCCCAATTATAATTTTCTATATTGAACCTTTAAAGGGATAAAACTGTAATTAAAATTCTTGAGTGCAGGTAAATACTTTTAGCAGCTACTCTGACAGCTGAGGCAGGAGGATTGCTTGAGCCTGGTGTTTACAGCCAGCCTGGGCAACATAGGGAGACTGATCTCTTAAAAATAAATAAAGTACTTCCAGAAGGCATTTTTTTATTGTGAGATACCTTAAATCCTTCTGTGCGTGTAAGCTAAGTATAAATAAATAAGGAAAAGACTGCTACTGTTTTCAGTGGAGTTTTTCTTATTTTCCAGAATTAAATAACAGTCTCTGGGTTGTATTTCAGTATTCTTGATATACTATTATTAATAATGCTACTTACCCTTACTGAGCTGTTGAGTTTATGTGCTTTTTTTTTTTTTTTTTTGGTGCTGGGGCTCAAACTCAGGGCCTTGTGCTTGCTAGGCACACACTCTGACCACTGAGCTAAATCCCCAGCCCCGGGTTTATGTGCTTTAGATAATCATTTCTTTTAAATTAATAAACTTTGGTGTTTATCAGCTTAATTTTTTTGCTTGTCTATAAATCTTTAAAATCTGGAAATTTTTGAATCGAATGCAAACAATACAACACTTTGTATGTTTGAAGGGCAAAACCACATTCTTTTGTTGTGACCCATTGCTCCTGCTAACTGAAGCTGTTTGACTCATAAATATTCTAACGGACCAGAGTGGAATGTGGGCATGACCATGAGTGAATAGCATTAGGACGTTTGGTGTCTGCAGGGTGATATGGAGGGGAAAATTATGAGGCATTTATGATGTTTTTTTTCTGAAACAAGGTCTCACTAGGTAGTTCAGGCTGGCCTTGAACTCACTGTGTAGCCCTGGCCTGCAACTCGCGGTGATCCTCCTGCGTTAGCCTCACAAGTAAGTGGTGCAATTACAGGCATGCACCACCACCGGCCAAGTCTTGTGTTTCAGAAGGCATTTGGTTCATAAATTACTCTTTTAGTGACAGAGCATCTTGATTTAGTGTCCCTAATTTTAATTTACTTTAAATTAGAAGTCAGTCCTAAGGAAAGAGTTATGCCTTGTTTCAAATTTAGCTCATGTTCTTTTTGCATGCTCAAAGGATTTCTTAAACATTAGTCCATTTAATTAAGGAGTTAAAAAGATCAAAAGTAGGGCTGGGGATTTAGCTCAAGTGGTAGAGCAAGTGCAAGGCCCTGAGTTTGATCCCCAGCACCCAGGAAAAAAAAAAAATCAAAAGTAGTTAATTCCTCGTCTGCACACACTAATATATCTGTAAGTGAAGGGTGGTAATAATGTGCTTTCCTCTTTGGCTGTATATATTTGAAAGAGAATTGTTTTATACCACACTGGTTCAAATAGGAACATGAATTGATTTAGAGTAAGAAAAGAGAATAAAGCCGGGCGTGGTGTCAAAGGCCTGTAATCCTAGCACTGGGGAGGGTGAGGCAGGAGGATCACTGCAAGTTCAAGGCCAGCCTGGGCTACATAGTGAGCTCAAGGCCCTGTTTCAAAAAACCAGAAAAAAAAAGAAGAGTCATTTTTTTTTTTTTGGTGCTGGAGATCGAACTCAGGGCCTTGCACTTGCTAGGCAAATGCTCTACCACTGAGCTAGATCCCCAACCGGCAGTTTGCTTTTATTTCTTTTTCTCCTAGAAAGTATTCTATGAAAGGACTTTAATATGTTATCTCTTACAACTTGTCACCATCTCACATTGAAGGGACTATATTAGTTTTGCTATGACAAATCACTACAAATTTAGTGGTTTAAAATAAAGCATGTTTATTATCTTTCAGTTCTGTAGGTCAGAGGTCTGAAGTAGATTTTCCCAGGGTTTTGTTCCTCCTGGGGGCTCTAGGGGGAAAATCTGTATCTACCTTTTCTAGCTCCTAGAGGCCCCCACATTCCCTGGCTGTGGTCCCTTTCTTCATCTTCGGAGCCACTAATCACTTTACTTTACCCTCTGTTTCAGTCAGCATATCTTTCCTAACTCTGATTTTCCTACCTCCTTCTTTTCCTTTGTTAAAAAGGAACCTTTGTTATTACGTTGGACCCACCGAGATAATCCAGGATAAATTCTCCATCTCAAGATTCTTAATCACATCAGCAAAGTCCCTTGTGCTATAAGGTGACATAGTCACAGATCAGAGGATTAGGACATGAACATCTCTGGGAAATCATTTTTCTGTCTAACAGGTTGATTTAAAAACCACATTGCTGGAATCTCAGGGTTGTTTTAATTTGCGTCTCTCGAATGACCAGTGATGTTGAGCATTTTTTCATATGTTTATTTGCTGTTTCAACTTCTTCATCTGAGAAGTGTCTATTCATTTCAGTTGCCCACTTTTGGATTGGGTCTTTAAATTTGGGGGGGGGTCTGGTTTTTTTGAGTTCTTTATATATTTGAGATGTTGGTCCTTTGTTGGAGGAACAACTGGCAAAAAATTTTTCCCACTCTGTGTTTTGTCTCTTCGCTCTGTTGGTGGTTTCCAGAAAGAATGGCTATTATCAACAAATCAGCCAATAACAAATGCTGGAGGGGCTGTGGAGAAAAAGGAACCCTTCTCCACTGTTGGTGGGAGTGTGGACTGGTGCAACCACAATGGAAATCAGTGTGGAGAGTCCTCAAGGAACTAGGACTAGAGGTTCCATTTGACCCAGCTATTCCCCTTCTTGGTGTCTTCCTAAAAGAATTAAAAGCATCATACCTCAGCGATACATGCACACCCATGTTTATAGCAGAACAGTTTGTAATAGCTAAATCTTGGAAACCGCCCAAATACCCATCAACTGAGGAATGGATAAAGAAAATGTGGTTTTTTTAATACAATGGAGTACTTTGCCATAAAGAATGATAAGCTTGAGATATTTCTAGGGAAATGGATGCATTTTTGAGACCATACTCTTAAGTGAAATAAATTGGACACGCATGTTTAAATACTGCATTGTTTCTCTGGTGTGAGAAACTGAAAGTGTAAATAAAGACTAAAATGTATTATATTGGGAAAGGGAAGAAAATGTCCAAATGGGAAAGGGAACAATGGAGGGAGAGGGGGAAAGGAACAGGGACAAGAGAAATAAGAAATGGAAGGAAAAAATGGGAACAAAGCTTTTGTAAATAAGGAGAGAGGAGGGGGTGAAGATAAGGGAGTGGAATGGGAAAAAAGAAGCAACAAGATATATCACGTACAGGTACAAATCTCTTATGATGAATGTTATCACTATGTACATCTAAAATGTACCACTGGAAAAAAAAAAGCACCACATTGTTTCTCATGATTCATTGGATCAGCAATTTATATTGGGTTCAGCTGGCTGTTTTTCAGCTTGTCTTGGTTGGGGACTTGAGGATGGTCCAGTGTTCTGGCGAATTCCCTGGGGGTTGATGCTGGCTGTCAGTAGAGTGGTGGTTTTGTAGCAGGTTCAGCCTGGGATTTCTCAGGTGGGGCAGTGGCCTAAGGGAGGGAGAGCAGAGACTGTAGTACTTCATCAGGTTGAAGATCAGAAGTCATGTAGTGCAGTACATTACTTCTGCCGTGTTTTGTTGGCCCAAGCAAATTACAAGACCAGCCCAAATTTAAGGTTGGGGAAGTCAATTATTCCTTTCAGTGGGAGCAGAAAGAACCTGAAATCTTTTGATCATCCTTATGCATTTCTGTTGTTCCTTAATATTCTTACTGAATCTGTCATGATTTTGAGATCGGGGGCATGTTTGGTAAGTCTTGTCTTAATTACTTAGGATTTCACTTTTGAAGTGTACTTAACTATCACCTTAGATGACATTTGGTGGTTTTAGATGCCTGAATTTTGTAAACCTTTGACTAAACTTGTGTTTTAACACTTTGGTATGTTATATATGTAGAAACTGCTTGAAAGAACTCGAGCCAGGCGGGAGAACCTGCAGAGAAAGATGGCTGAGCGGCCCACGGTAGCTGCAAGGTCTGCGGCTCAGGCCAAGCGCACTAGGGAGCCGCTCACAGAAGCAAGTAACCAGCAGCCCCTGTCTGGTGGCGAAGGTAAAACACTCGTGGGGGAGAAGTGAAGTTTGCAGTTTTCAAAGAAGATAACACAGAAATGTTTCATTACACATGCAGAAAGAACCAGGGTCTTTGAAATCGAATGTTAATAGCCTCCGGAGGCCAGAGTGGCCCTGTGCATTTTATTTCAGGGTTATATGAGGCCTAGAACCTCTCGGGCAGGAGCAGTTTCTTCTAACAAATATTTCCAACCAATTGATTAAGCTTTATATTTTTCAACTCCAGTTACCCTTAAAACCGCCAAAGGAAGAAAAATAGAATAGCACACTGGCAGTGGTGTGGGGTTTTTTTATCCCAGTAATGACAGAATAGCTAGCTGGCTGCTAATTTCAGAGAGTGTTTCTGGCATGAACAAAGCAAGAGAAGGCAGACCGTGTACAAATCCTCGAAGTTAAATGTACCTTTCTTCATGCTGAGTTTGCTGAACCAACTCTGTAGGGCTGGGCTCAATGTTTAGATTTTTAATCTCCAGAGTTGCAGGAATTAAAAAAAAAATTACATATGCATTTTCACCTGGAATCTTTTCTTTCCAAAATCCTGGCATCCCTAGCCAGCACCAGCCAGCCACCTTAGTCTTTTTCCTGGAGGGTGTTAACAGTCTGGAGATAATAATCTTCCTTAGTACTATTTTAAAATACTTAAATATAGAAAAGGAGTATTGCAAAGGGCAAAACCAGTGTTACAAAAAAAAAATAAAAAAGAATCAAAAGAGGCACAGGGCTTGCTCAGTTATTTTGAAAGCTAACCACAGAATGAGAATTTATTTTCATATGTTTATATGTTTTGAAGGGGGTGAGGGAAATATGTATTCTGTAATATATGTAATTATGTACTTTGTGATATTAAGCCAGGAACATAGGGACCTGGCTATAGTCTAAGATCTTCTATTTTCACTGTGAAACTGTTGAATACTAGTGAGAGTATTTTATACTTGCAAACTAGTGCTGGGAACTTCATTTTGATATTTTGTTTTTCTTTTTTGAGAGGGACCTAGAACTCACTGTATACACCTGACTGGCCTTGAACTCATGGTGATTCTCCTGCCTCATCCTGCTAGGATTACAGGCATACACCACCAAGCCCAGCCCTCATTTTGTTTTTTTTTTTTGTTTTTTTCTTTGTTTTGTTTTGGTTTTTTTTTGTGGTGCTGGGGATCGAACTCAGGCCCTTGTGCTTGCAAGGCAAGCACTCTAATCACTGAGCTAAATCCCCAGCCCCCCAGCCCTCATTTTGATAATTTAAATGAAAGTAATTACTGTCTTATTTAATATTTTTTTATTTTTGAAGGGTGCTGGGGACAAGCACTCTACCACTGAGCTAAATCCCCAACCCCAAGTTAGGTGATCTTTAAAATCCCTTAGAGCCCTCGCTTATTCTATGTGCGTGCATTTTCTTTTCCTGTTGTCTACAGACCATATAAAGTATTATGCAAACATTTGAGGATTTTATTGAAATTTTCATTGTAGGTTTTAAACTGTAAATTACATGTTGACTTAAAAAGAAGTCTTTCAAATTAGATTTCTAAGTCACTGAAAGAGTGGTGTTTTTATGTATGTTGTGGGACTAAAACATTTAACTATTAGAGAAACACACTGTTTTATTAATTTGTAAGTACCTACCTCAAGCTTTTCATGCCGTCAGAAATTACAGAATTTTTAATTTTTAAAATTCTTCTTTAATCTAGAGAAATCCTGTACAAAACCGTCACCATCCAAAAAGCGCTGTTCTGACAACACTGAAGTAGACGTTTCTAACTTGGAAAACAAGAAGCCAGTTGAGACGGCTGTGGCAAAATCTTGTTCTCCCAGCCGTGCGTCTGCCCAGGGGCCGCCGCCAGCACTCGCCGGGGTCAGGGACTCTGGGGCTGCCGCAGCATCAGTGCCAGGCCCGGGGCGGGAGCCGGACCTGAGATCGGAAGCAGCCGCAGTCTCCTCCGTTAAAACGCGCATGCGGAAACTTGCAGAACAGCGGCGTGGTTGGGACGACGTTGCAGCAGGTATCAGGGAGATGAGTGGAGGGATCTGCAAATCTCTCTCTCTCAGATTCAGTTTGGTATTTAAAATTTGTGTCGGTTAATGTGTGGAAGGCGTGTATACAAAGAGTATTCTTTGTTTGCAAATGCTTTATATACCAGTCATATATTTATAAGGTGGTTATGTTCTCATCAAAGTAGATAGCGATGAGGTTCTTGGTTTTTTGTTGTTTTTGGTGCTGGGGATCAAACTCAGGGCCTTGTGCTTGCTAGGTAAGCGCTCTAGCCCCTGAGCTAAATCCCCAGCCAGCGGTGAGGTTCTTGGACCACTCAGAGCAGCCTGGTCTTAAAACTCAGTTACCTTCCGTTGGCATTGAAAGATGATAGAGAATAAACTATACTCCGTATTGCTAGCAGTGCTGATACTCAGCTCTGTATTCAAATTCAAAATCCTATTTTATGTATTCACTGCTTCAATAAACTAGAAAGGCTAAAGTATGCAATTCTGTTCCACAGAGGAGAGAGAAAATGTCACAAAAAGTATATTCTCTAGAGTGGTGGAAACAGATGAAGTGACCGATCTTTGCCTTTCATGCACTATAATGAATGGTGATCCTCCCAGCTCCCAGAGTGCTGGGAGTGTAGGCTGCACCGCCATGACTGGCTGCTTAAGTTTATTTTTAAGACTAAAGGGACTTGAGCATATTTGTGTCTAGAGAAGACAGACTTTGTAGAGAAGAAGAGGAACAAGATTCCTGAAAAGGTTTTGGAGGGGTAGAAGTGAAAATCAGGCTAGGGTGCAAGCCTGGGGCAGAAGGAGGGGCACCTCTTCCCCTGACTGAACTGTGGGACCGGAAGTACCGTGAGCCTCAGCTTCCCTCTGCATCTGTATGCACACAGGCCTAGTTCTCTCTTCAGCTAAGTGTTACTATCTGGATTTACCTCCAAATGAAGTAACAGTGCAGAAAAACTGATTTGGCCTAACTCTGTGCTATCTGAACAGTAGCTACTAGCCATATGTAACTATATGTAAAATTAAATAAAATGTAGTTTTTCAATTATTCTGCCACATGGCTTGTGATTGCGTACTGTATGGAGCAGCATAGCTATAGGATATCTCCCTTGTCTTCGGAAATTCTGTTCCACAGCATTGGTCTAGTTCATTTTTAAAATAAAACTTTCAGTCAGTGTGGAGATTCCTCAGAAAACTACAACTAGAGGTTCCATAAAATAAAATTTCCTGTAAGTAGAATATACAACCTTAAAAGTATGCAGTATTATAGCAGCATGAATTACTTCTAAAAATAAAACATTTGTTACCTCATAACATTCATGATCTATCAAAAATTCAAAAAAGTAGATGTTAACAGTGTTTCAAATTTTGGGTTAAGCATCATTTGATTTGAAAAGATAACATCAAATTTCAATAGTGTGGTATTTCTTGCATATAAGAGATTTTTACTGGTTCTTAAACCTACTAACCTAATTTGAAATTCTCTATGTTATTATGCATCGTTATTATGCATCGTAAGGATAACTCTTCACCATTTTCACCGCTAGAGACACTTTCAGATGATATACCTGCAAGGTCCCTCATCTCTTCAGTGGCGTCCGAGGAGAAGGCCGCCTCTCCTCCCAAACTCCCCCTTTCTGGTGCTGCAGCAACCTCAGTTGGGAGAAGGGGCCGTCTGGCCAACCTTGCTGCCACCATTTCCTCCTGGGAAGATGATGTAAGTTACTCATCTGCAAAGCAAAACAGTGTACAAGAACAGCCTGGTACCACTTGTTTATCCAAATTTTCCTCTGCAAGCGGAGCATCTGCTAGGATCAATAGCAGCAGTGTTAAGCAGGAAGCTACATGCTGTTCCCAGAGGGATGGCGATGCCGCTTTGAACAAAGCCTCGTCCTCCAGTGCTGCTCCTGCCTCTGTGGTCCATGCCTCAGTTTCAAGCTCTGCGGTGAGTCGATACCATTTTGGTCTTGGGAACCATTTCTTTCCTTTTTTTTTTTTTTGTTATTAGCAATAATGATATGCATGTATGTAGTATATATTTTATGGTATATGTATAGTGTGTTTATTTGTATTTGTGCGTGTGTTTATATATGTATTTTTAGAATATTAGTTTCATAGAAAGTGAAAATTGTAAGTTTGGTAACCTATCTTAAGATAAATGAATATTTTGAAACTGTAATTAAATACAAATCCAAAGTATAATAATGGAATGACAGGGCCTCTTCTTGGTCAAGGGGAGCCCTGGAAATGAATTTTTCCATTAGAATGTTTTATGGCTCTGTGTAAGGTACAGTATTTATTTCTGAAAAGACATAAACCAGTGGCTGTAGTTGCCTCCAGGAAGACAAATTGCCAAATATACATCCTTTTGAAGTGCTTGAAACCTTACACATGTATCATCTTAGTAGTTAAAAAACAATTTTAAAAAAGAAAAGGAAAAAGAGTATTGTATTCCCGAATACTGTCTTTTAGTGTAGAGAGAGGCTTTGGATTTAGACCTACCTGTGTTCAATCCTGGCTCTGACACATAATTAGAAGTGTGACAGATTAATTTTGTACAAGTTACTTCATCTTGCAAAGCCATATTTTTCTGTATGTAAAGTAGGAAAAGTAGGGTTATTGGAAAGTTAAATAAGCATAGTTCTTGGCTATATCCTAAATATTTAAGAATTTCTCATAACTAATCATCGAGTGACTAATACCGTGAATTGAGGATCTCTGATCTGAAAATCTGAAATTGAAATGCCTTAAAATCTGTGACTTTCTGAGCACTGACATGATACTACAAGTGGAAAATTCCACACCAACCAGCGTTTGCTCATGAACTTATTAAAACTCTTGTATAGATTTACCATCAGATCATGAGTCTAAGCTGAATGTGAAACATGAATGCATTTTGTGTTTAGACTTGGGTCCTATTACGAAGACAACACATTACAAATATTCCAAAACCTGAAGAATCTGAAATCTGAAACACTTCTGGTCCCAAGCATTTGAAGAAGGGATACTCAACCTGTGTCTTGTGAATTGATATTAAGTGAAATACAAATAGAAATGTAATATGATCAAGTATAGTCAAAATTTAATAGAAGTAGTAGTACAATAATAAAAAAAATTTATAAAATAAGGAGTCACCCTACTCCTAGTACTTAATTGCCCTTAAATATGTAAACTACATATTATAATTTAAATAATAGCATTCAAACCACTTGAGTTAGTTTGATCTATTAGAGAATAAGAATTTTTTTTTCCCAGAAGCTTTTCAGAAAGGCTACCACGTAAATAGAATTGAATTTTTTGTTATAGGGCTCCTTGAGATATTATGAAGGTTGTTTACCCTAATTTGTTTTGTTTGTTTGTTTGCTTACCTTAATTTGTATCATGTTTTAGAAAGCTGCTTCTTCCCCCGTGAAGTCTTCTGCATCCACCACAAGTGCTAAAACCTGTGAGGTGCAAAATCCTGAGGTTCTGCAAAAAACTGTTAGTCCTATTAGTCCTGCCGGGAAGTCAGCTTTAAACCAGGCAGTTGGGCCCAAAGAAGAAAGAAGAGAAATTTGTCTGCAATCTCAATCTAAAGACAAATCTACAACTCCAGGTTACGTATTTTAAGAAATCTAACATTGCTGTCGTCTGCCTTCAAGATGTCTGTTCTCAGCTGTTTAAATACCCAGTCGTGACTGGTAGTGTTGCTTTGCCAGGACCAGTCCTGGGATGTTCGGAATGAGACTTCGTTCTCATCTCTGACCAGATGAGTACATGAGTGTAGGCCAGCTCATTAACTAGTCCAAGTACTCACCACGTACACTGTAACACTTTAAACATGTTTTTTCCCCAGGATGGTCATTCTAGATTTTTTTTCCCTATATTTTTTGATGTAGAAAAGTGTATGTAATTAGAAATCACATTTTAGGAGTGTAATGGAGAACCAGTTTTGGAACCAAGTGTGCAAAGAGAAACCTCAGTCTTTAGGCTGACCTTGAACTCACTATCCCAGGCTGACCTTGAACTCCCAGTGATCCTCCTGCCTCAGCCTTCTGAGAGCTGGGATTATGGGTGGGCACCACCACGCATGGTTGTAAATAAAGTTTTATTGGAACAGAGCCACATCCATTTATTTACACATTTTTCTGTGGTTGCTTTCATGTTGTACTGCAGAGTTGAATAGTTGCAACAGAGACCACGTGGCCTGGAAAAGGCCAAAATGTTTACTGTTTGGTCCTTTACAGGAAAATATTTGCCCATATGTTATATAGATAAGCCCATTTTTATATGTTACAACTCCAGAATTCTCTTGATGGAGGAGGTGATATATACCCCATTGAATCATTTCAAGTAAGTGTTATTTTTAAAACTTTGTAAAATGAGGACATCTTTTTGGTGACATGGACAATTAATCATTTTCTTTTGAGGAAGAAAAGGAAAATTTCCTAGATAGTCAACATGTTAGACTTCTTAAAAGCAAAGTAAAATAAATTGAATTATACAAATATAAATAGTTAGAAGTTACCGTGGCCAGGACACTTAATAGGTTTATTTGTATACATATAGTCAGTTTCTGGTCACTTAAATTTCGAGTGTTCAGTTGAACATATTCTAATCCCCACGGCCCTCTCACTCTACGTTTTTAGCATTTTTTTCCCGCCTCTTTTGATACTGAGTATTGAACGCAGGGCCTTTTGCATGCTGTACCTTGAGCTACATCCCCATAAATTCTTTTTTAAAAAGAACAAATTCTACAAATACATTTTAGAATGTATAATTAAATAGAACCATATGCTATTTTTTGGACTATTTTCATACTGTTTTCTTTGTCAGTGAGTACTCCCAGCAGAAGCAGAGCTTTTTGGTTTGTATTTTGGAGTCTCCCTATTTAGTTCAGGCTGGCCTTGAACTCGCTGTGTAGCCCTGGCTGGCTTTGAACTTGCTGCAGTCCTCCTGCCTCAGCCTCCCGAGTGCTGGGATTAGAGGTGTGTGCCGGCTATAAAGCATTTTGTCGCTAATGGATTTTAGAACCTTTCTATAGAAAACTAGTTACTTTGAATAGCCTCAAAAAATGTGTTTTTTTTTCCTGCAGGAGGAAGAGGAATTAAGCCTTTCCTGGAACGCTTTGGAGAGCATTGTCAGGAACACAGCAAAGAAAGCCCAGGTCATAGCACACTCCAGAGGACCCCCGTTATCACTCCAAACACAAAGGCCATCCAAGAAAGATTGTTCAAGCAAAACTCAGGTTCATCTACTACCCATGCAGCACAACAGCTCAAGCAGGTACGACGTCCCGCATGGCGTTTTATTTATTGCATCATCTCTGCATAGAACCTAGAAATCAAAATGTGATTTCTGATGCTTGTCTCTTTGGCTGAGATAAACAGTATCTCAGGTGTCTGTCACTTACTGAAAATTGGAAATATTGTCCTATATTCCATGTATATTGCTAACTCTCAGTTTTAAAACTGAAGTCAAGGAAAGTCCTAGTAGTGATGGGGTATATTGTCCTTCCACCTGCTTCTGGCTTCTGTGTAAAATGCATCTCTCCGTGGATTTAGGAGCGCCAGAAAGAACTAGCGTGTCTCCGCGGCCGACTTGACAAGGGCCATTTATGGAGCGCAGGAAGAGGCGGGGACTCGGGAAGCAGACAGACAGAAACCAAACAGGTAGCGTGCGCCAACTTGGTGCCAAAGTTGTGTTGGGATTTGTTTTATTTTGGTGCTGGGGATCGAACTCGGGTCCTTGTGCTTACAAGGCAAACACTCTAACCACTGAGCTAAATCCTCAGCCCCTCGTGTTGCAATTTAATTGGCAATTTGTATTGTAAAGTAAGTTTTTCACATACTTTCCTTTTCCAATTAAGTCTGGCACTTTCCATTCATAAACTCCTTAAATGTATAAGCAGCTCTGCTTTTCTCATGATATTTTCCCATTTCCGTGAAACTCTTTACCACGTTCACTGATGACCTTAAAATTAAATAAAAATACTTTCATCATTCAGTGTCAGATTCTCCTTAATCTTCGACTTAGATCCTGGTTCTGAAATGTTTCTCAAGTACTTTTCTCATTGACATTGCTATTTACTTCTCTTCAAATACTCTACTTTTAGACTATTTGCAGTCCTCTCAGTTACCGTCTGCCTCCCAGATTTCTGTTTATTTTTGTCAAAGTTCTTTAATCAATCTTCCAAAATTCCCCATTTAAAATGTAAAGAATGTCCTATTGTATTTATATAACTGCTATGTACAAAGTACTATTAGAGAGAGAGAGAGAGAGAGAGAGAAAGAGAGGGAAAGAGAGATATGTTTTGTTTTGTTTTGTTTTTGGTACCGGGGATCGAACTCACGGCTTCATGCTTGCAAGGTAAACACTCTACCACTGAGCTAAATCCCCAGCCCTAGGATGTATTTTTGAACTAATAGTATTATATTTACCTTGGTGACCAATACAAAGAAAAAGAATAAATTAATCTTCAGAAAGATCTACTTGACGGATTCTGATTTTTGTCAGTTCTCTAGCTTAACATAAAGTCTGTTTCCCAGATTCTGACGTCATCTTTTTCTTCCTCCTTCCCTGGGTCATCCTGTGCTCAGGTCTGGGTTCAGCCAAGTGCGAAGGTGCTGATAGCTCTTGGCTCAGCCCTCCCGAACTCAACCCTTGGCTGGTTGAAAGAGCCTTCTGTGTTGTTTCCCCCTTGTACTCCGTCTTCCTCTTGGCTTTGGTCTGTGCTTTGCCATCTGAAACACTCTGGTGGTTCTTCTTTGGTGCCTTCCCCTCTGCGTTCCCTTGGTGCACAAACATGAACCTAGGCATCCGATGGTACGTTTTCTGAGTCTGTCGCCAAGTTTCCTGTCTTTAATGCCATTGCCATAGTCACTACCAGCACGTTGTGTTGGACACTCTTCTTCCCAGCCAGAGCTGTCAGGGAAATTTCTTCTTGCAGTGCTGGGGAGCGAACCTAGGGACTCATGCATGCCACACAAGCACTCTGCCACTAACCTAAACTCCCAGCCCCAGAGAAATATTTTTTAAAGGCAAATATTAATGTATCCACTTGCTTAAAATCTTGGTGAGCTCCGTGAAGCCGTCGTCGTAACAATGTGCAAGGTTCTTGGCTTGCTGTACAGAGTCCTCTTTCCCCGGCCTCCCGCTGCTCCTCCCCAGGTGTGCCTGTGTTCTGCCATGCCGCAGACCTTTGCAGGATCGTTCCTCTGCCTTGCTGTTCTTCTGTCTGAGTAGGAGGCGGCTGAGAGGAGGAGCTCAGTGCATGAGGATTTGAAGAAAGGAGGGAAGGTGCTTGCCATCAGCAATATCTGTCATTTTAAAAATAACTTTCTTGGCCTCCTATTTCCTTCCCTTTCCCCATTGCATGCAGACTCTTCCACAGAGATGTCTCTGCTTCCTGCATCCAATTTTTTCTTCCTTTCTCTCGAATTCTCTCTCCATTCTTTTGCCACTGCCCCCTCCATGCACACTTGCCCTTACCAAGTTCATCTGTGATACTGAGTGACTGATGTTCAGATTCATGTGACTTGACCTGTTAGCCTCATTTGACGTTACTGGTTACCCTCTTCTACTTGAACACCTTTTCCCCTTGGCTGCCAGGGTATGGTATTCTCATGGTTTCCCTCCTGTGTCTCTCAGAGTGTAGGGCAGTGGTTCTAAAACTGTTTTGTGCTAAGTGATTCCAGTTAAGCTTATGAGAGATTCCTCCGGCCCAGGCAATGGCACTTATGTGTACAAACAGAATTCTGAATGTGGGAACAAGGGATTAAAATGTCATTTGAGGTCATTTGAGAAGGAGCGGCCAAAGAGGAAATACTGCTGAGTGTGGTGCTATTAGAGTCACAGCCAGGAAAGAGTGGCCAGTGTTGTCCCGTGTCCGGCAGTGTGGGGCGAGCCAAGTGCACTGGGGTCAAAGGTAGACGAAGTGAAGAAGCGGTGAGGTGGAATGCAGGCAGGGCATGGGAGGTGAGGAGCAGAGCCGGGAGTTACTACAGTTTACTTTTGTGATGACTTGGTTACCTCCATCTTCGCCCATGGAGGCGGGGTGGACTTGGGGAGAAAGCCCAGATTGGTACACACAGCTGTTAGAATTCTGCTTCTGAAGCACATGAGAAGGGAGGCGTGGCTGGAGGCCACGAAGAGAGAAAGTACAGTTTGTGTTGGTTTCATTCTTTCTGAGGCTAAGGTCCGTTTTGGCATCAATGGCAGGGCGCTAGTTGTGAGAAGTTAGAGAAGCTAAACAGCGAGGTGAGCAGTCAGTGGTTGAGGAGTGAGGTGGAGGGTAGATGAACTCGGAGCATGCAGCCGGGACAGAAGCAATGCGACAGTCTGGTGGGATGGAGCAGAAGGAGGCAAACTGCAGTGCTGTGGTCTTAGGGCCCGGAGGACAGAAGATGGTGGACTTTGTGTCTGATAGCGCCTGCTCTGCTGTTAGGAAAGGGGCGGTGACAGGTGAAATGCTTTCTGGAGGACAGAAGGAAGAGGGTAGCGTTGAAACTCAGATGGGCTGTGCGGCCCCACGTCTATAGTGGAAGCAGACAGCACGAGGGTGTTTATCCAGAGTGTGGGATTAGGGGAGACGGTGGAGGCGTGGCCTGCGTAGAACGGAGATTGACACGTTTTAAGCTCTGTGTTTTAGCTACCGCTATTCTTACTCTTATTTGGTTATTTCTGGTATTTCTTTAATCCTAAAGTCTGTAAATGAATCAATGAATATTTCTTGTCCGTAGCTTTGCTAATGAATGAAAAGACTCACATGAAGGACTCTTTTTCTTCTTTTTTCCCTACTTTCTGATCCGTTCTCTTCCTTTTACTGTTTTCTCTAAATTTTACACTGTGAGTAACTGATCATTAAATGGAACTTTGACGTAGGAACCAGAATATGTAAGTAGGGGTTGAGATAAATGACAGGGGGGTATTGTTTTTCCCTTTGCGTGGCTTTCTCTTTAGTTGCTTTATATAAAACTGAACTCTAATAAAGAATTTTTTCTTGCTTTCCTGTCTCTAAAAACATTTTATGTGCTGAGAATTACCAGAATATGAAGTCTAGTAGTCTCATTTAATAACTTCTGTAGATAAAATCTCTAGTTTTGAGGAGTACAGTAATTTACTTTTTGTTTTTTGGGGGGGTGGGGGTGCTGGGGATCAAATTCAGGGCCTTGTGCTTGCTAGGCAAGCACTGTACCTTTGAGCTAAATACCCAACCTCCTCTTCATTTGTTTTTTTGCAGGAAACTCACAGCCAGGACACTCCTCTCAAGAAACATCAAGTTGTCCCCAATACCCATCCCCTTCCAGTCATAGACAAGGTGACAGAAAACCAGATACCGGCAAAAACTTGTAGTGCTGAACCTACAGGTCAGTATTTTCCATTTTTGCTTTACTTACAATGTAGCTTCCAGTCTGCCAGAGATTTGGAAAGTGTATTGGAAAGCAGCAGTGCTGCTCCTGAGGAAGTTCTCCTTCCTCAGTGAGAATGTGTGTGCTCTTGATGAGGGTAATTACAACTCTTCTGGGAGGAACATTCAGTAATATCTCTTGAGATGCTCATTAATTCAACTCTTCTGGAAGTGTTGCTCTGTGATGAATCCCTGCACTACTTTGCAGAGATATATGTACAAAGCAATCCATTGTGCTCTGCTGACAGTAGTAATCCCAAGTGCCCATCGCAAGACTTTAAATAAATCGTGCTGCATCCAGGTGATCAAATAATATGTAGTTGCCTGGAAGAAGGAAGCTTTGTGACGATGTTTAACTTATCATAGACACTTTCAACATTTTCATCTTATTTTGAAAATTTGGGGTAAAGACACATTACATCAAATTTACCAACTTAACTATTTTAAAATGCATATTTCAGTACTGTTAAGTGTGTTTATATTATCATGAAATAGATCTTCAGAACATTTCCATCTTGCAAAACTGAAACTATGTCATTGACCAACAGTTCTGCATGTCTTCCTCCAGCCCCTAATGAGCATTATTCTACTTCCTACTCTTATGAATTTGACCTCCTCTAAGTGAAACCACACGCAGTACCCCACATCCCCACTTACCTGCAGGCATATGTTCCAAGACCCCTGGTGGATGCCTGAGATGCCTGGAATCAGGCGGTATTATCCACGTATTATATACTGCGCTCCATATAGACTGCGTTTTCCTTATATGTGCAGCAGTACTGCTGCATGGTACAGAGTTAATCTGTCCTTACATGCTCTGTGTCCCGGCGCCACCCTAACATCACTGTCTTGCCCTTTGGCAGCATTATTCAGTGAAGTAAGGGTTACTGCCCTCTTTTGACTAAAACTCTGGTGGTGTTTACAGAGTGATGCCCCAGACAAAGGAATGATTCACATCCTCGTGCAGTGGGAGGGCTGCAACTTTACCGTGCTACTCAGAGCGTATTTTATGTGGGTGTAAGCTTTTTTTTTTTTCCTTTTGAGACAGAGTCTCACTAAGTAGTTCAGGCTGGCCTTGAACTCCTGGTGATTGGCCTGCCTAAGCCTCCCAAGTGCTGGGATTACAGCCGTGCACCACCACACCTGGCCTCAGAGCGTATTTTATAACTTACTGTTTATTTCTGGAGTTTTCTGTTCAATGTCTTTGGGCTGCACTTGGCTGTAGGTAACTGAAACTGTGGAGACAAACAGCAGATAGGTGGGGGGACTGCTGCAGTTTTTGTCTTTTCATGACTGGCCTATTTCATTTACATAATGTCCTTAAGATTGACCATGGCGTAGCTTGTGATGAGACTCCCTTTCAGGGCTGAATAACATTCCATTGTGTGCATGTATCACATTCAGCTTCATGCCCTTGTTGAAGATGATTTGACCTCTATGGGTGATGGTTTATTTTGGGTGTTCTATTCTGTTCCATTGATCTTTATGTTTGTCTTTATGGCAGTATCAGATTTTATGGATTGCTGTAGCTTTGTAATAAGTTTTGAAAACAGGAAGAGTGAGTTCTCCAACTCTGACCTTTTTCAATACTCAGGGCCCCTTTAAGTTCTAGTTTCAATTTTAGGATGATTTTTTTTTTAATTTTTAAATTTCTGAATAAACTGCTATTGGGATTTGGATATGGATTGCATGGTGTATCTGCAGCTCACATGGATAATATCAACATCACAGCAACATAAGTTTTCTATCCATGAACAAGGGTGTCTTCTTTAATTACTTTTAGCAATTCTTTGTAGTTTTCAAGGTACAAGTATTTCAGCTCCGTGATTAGGTTTATTCCCAAGTATTTTATTCTTTTTGGTACTATTATAAATTGAAGTGTTTTTAAAATTTCAGATTGTTCTTTTTTTTTTTTTTTAGGTTATTCATTGTTAATGTGTAGATTTGCAACTAATTTTTTTTTTTTTCAGTGCTGGGTTTCAAATCATTGCCCTTTTAAAATTTTTATCTTGAGATTGGGTCAAACTGAGCAGGCCAGGCCAGTCTTGAACTTGCAGTCCTTCTGCCTCAGCCTCCTTGCAACACTGAATTTGGCTCAAGTAATTTTTATGTCGTGGTTTTATAACTTAGAACTTTGGTGAATTTATTAGTTTTAAGAGTTTTTTTTTAGAATCCATAGGATTTTCAATATATTAGGTCATACCATCTGTGAACAGAGATAGATATTAATTCTCCATTTCTAATTTGGGTACCTTTACTTATTTTTCTTGCCTAATTGCTTTGGCTAGGACTTTCAATGATATTTTGAATGGAAATAGGAGGAGCAGGACTCTTTGCTTTGTTCTTGATCTTAGCGGAAAAGCTTTTAGTCTTTTGCTATACTGAATAATGTTAGCTAAGGGTTTTTCATATATGATCTTTATTATACTTGGTTTGTCTCTTTCTAGTTCTAGTTTTTAAAGAATTTTATTGACTCTTTTTTTAAAAGTGAAAAACTAATTGCAGAGCACTCTGTATAATATGAACACTCTCTGACAAAATAAAAGGATATACACATGTGTACCTAGGGGAAAAATGGAAAAGCAAGCAATGACTTGGTAATATTAGTGTCTCCCTTCTCTCTTGGCTGGACAAGAGACAGTATCTGTAGTTCTGGTTGCTTGGGAGGCTGAGGTGAAGGGACCCTGGAGACTAGGAGTTTGAGCCATCCTAGGTAACATGGTGAGACCCCATATTTAGAGAGGAAAGGAAAGAGACAGAGAAAGCCAGAGAGAGAGAACCTAAGTGTTTTGGTGGTTTTCTATATACTTCTAGGTTTGAAATTTTAAAAAAAATTGCATTGTTTTGTAATTAAAAAAGTGATATGGGGCTGGGGATTTAGCTCAGTGGTTAGAGTGCTTGCCTTGCAAGCACCAAGCCTTGAGTTCGATCCCCAGCACCAAAAAAAAAAAAAAAAATCCCCAAAAAGTGATGCCTTAATTAAAAAATTCTGGGTTATTATATATATTAATATGATATTTCTTAAAATTCTTTTTTAGGTTTCACTGAATCCAACATGACAAAGTCTAGCCCTTTGAAAATAACATTGTTTTTGGAAGAGGAAAAGTCCTTAAAAGTGACATTGGACCCAAAGGTTGAACAGCAGACTGGTTGGTTTTTATTCTCTATTTCTTATTAACTTTTGACACTCTTAAATTAGACCCTTAGCACCAGTAAAAAAAAAAAAGTGTCTTATGATTTTATATTTAGTAATACTTTTTTTTTTCGGTAGTGCTGGGGTGGAACCCAGGTTATTGTGCTTGTTAGGCAAGGGCTCTCTCCCAGTGAGCTGCAGCCCCAGCCCATAACTAGGAAACACTCCAGTTTCTACCTGGCTGGAGTACTGTGCACAGTCATGACTAGGTCACGGACCCTGTGGCATCTGGGTAGGATTGTCACTTTCATGGTGAGAGGACATGTGCTGCCTTCTGCTACATTTGCCCAGAGGAGGGGCTGGTAGCCCCCGTGAAGTCTGCACTGTGTGACCTGGGCTCCTGACAATGGAAAAAGAATCAGTTGAAATAACATTTTTTGAAAGTCTGAATGTTTTTGATATCGTACTGCAATTTGGCTTCTTATTTACTGCTGTTTCCTAAATCCAAACCATTGAATCAGCTTGTGATTGTACCAACCTTTATTTCTTAGAAAATGTTACTGGAACTTTGGGAAGTATCTTGGTTTCTTGTATTAGTAGTAGTTTAGTCTTTGTGTTTAGAAAATGCTTTTTCTCTGTTTTCTGTTTATTTAGTGAGCATCCGAATGTGGAGCCTTCTTTGCTGTCCCTTTAATTCTTAGAGGTCTGACTCACAGTGTCCACCCATTGAAATATTTTTCAGAGGTGGTACGTGAAATTGAGATGAGTGTGGATGATGATGACACTGATGATATCAACAGTTCGAAAGTAATTAATGACATCTTCAGTGACGTCCTCCAAGGAGGTGACCTGGATGTGGAAAAGAACCAAGAGGAGATGGATCAGGTGATAGTGGAAAGTGGTGAGGAGCAGGAGGATGCGCTGAACATCTCCTCCATGTCTTTGCTTGCGCCCTTGGCACAGACAGTTGGTGTGGTAAGTCCAGAGGTAAGAAAGTGTGACAGATGTAAACTAAGTAATAATGGAGGTCCCCCTCCTTTTGTTGGTAGATGGGCACTTGGCATTTTGTAGCCGGAGTGATCTTGCAAACTAGGTGAAAATTCTCTTAAGATTGAACTTTCAATTCTTCAGTGGTTTCCTGTGGACCTTTGACAAAATCCAAACTGTAACATGGCTTCAAAGGGCAGGCATTTGGGCTCCAATCCTGCCTGAATTGTTTTTCACTGAGGTTAACAGTAGTACCCACATTTGTGGGCTTCAGGTGAATGTTAAGTCAAGGTAGTGTGCCGGTATTTAGCACCAGGCATGTAGCCAACCTGAGTGAGAGTTGAGTGCTGTTATTTGCTGTCAACCTGAACTGAAATCCTGCAGCTCTGGGGATTGGTTTACTTACAGTTACCTGTGTAAGTTTCAGCTGACTTCATTCATCTTTTTATTTTGTTTTTAATTTTTATTGTGTTAAGACCGGATCTAGTTATGTAGTTCAGGCTGGCCTTGAATTCACTTTGTAGCCCAGGCTGGCCTCAAATGCATGGCAGTCCTCCTGCCTCAGCCTCTCCGAGTTGTGGGATACAGGTGTGTGCCACCACACCCGGCCTTCTTCATCTTTTTAAAGGAATTTATTTTGGTTTGCTTTGTTTCTGTGATGAGTCACTTGACTTACTGGATATTTATTTTCCAGTAAAGGAGAAGAATTAATTTATTTTCTCAGAATGAAGTGAATCTGTCAGTTATCCATACAGTGTACTAATATCTGATGTGCATTCCTGCAGAGTTTCGTTTCCTCGCCTAAATTGGAATCGAAGGACACTAGCGTTAGTGAGGAAAGTCCCAAACCAGGAAAATTCCAGAGAACTCGTGTCCCTCGAGCAGAGTCTGGGGATAGCATTGGTTCTGAAGATCGCGATCTTCTTTATAGGTAAAGGCCCTTGGAATGGTTAGATCGGGTTCGTGGTTTGGATTGACATAAATAGCATTGCAGTTTGTAGTTTACAGTGTAACGTTGTTAATAACTCCGCTGTCTGAAAGTTGGGAATAACTGGTATCACCCTCTCTTTTACCAAATGGCATTTCCATTCTGGTGAAATAGTCTGCTGTGTGTTTGGTATTAATATCAAATTCTGCTGCTGTGTGTTGTGAAGAACGGTGCTTAGTGTGTTGCTGGATCTCTAAGTGTATTTTTTTCCTGAAGCATTGACGCATATAGGTCTCAAAGAATCAAAGAGACAGAGCGTCCTTCAATAAAGCAAGTGATTGTGCGGAAGGAAGATATTACTTCAAAGCTGGATGAAAAGAAGAATGCCTTTTCTTGTCAAGTTAACATCAAACAGAAAATGCAGGTGTGGCTTCTGCAGAAAGGAAACTTGGTGTGCTTGTTTGGGGGCGTGCACAGGGCCTTGTGCTTGCCAGGCAGCCGCATACCACTGAGCGAAATCCCCAGCCCCTTGGTGTGTGTCTTGCGCTAGACCATGAACTCTTTGAGGACAAGGACCCGGCCTTGTTCATCTCTGTGCCCTGAATGCCTACAGCAGTACTGATCCATGGAGCTCACTAAGTCAGTCTTGAATTCAGTTTAATTTCAGAGAAAAGTTAGACGTTTATTTTATATTGCTGAACACTTTTTTCGAAGGGATGGGCTACTGGGGATTGAGCCCAGAGGTTTTGTTGTGATCGGCATGTGCTGTGCCACTGAGCTGTACCTCCAGCCCCTTCATACACCTGTTAAGTGTGACTCTTAATTAGGTCATATCGAAGTGGGAAATTATGGTGCTATTTGACTTTTATGCTGAGGAAAGCATTTTTTAAAAAACAACATAATTATAATTTAAGTAAGATGAATCAGATACTTTCTAAATTTCTGTCTTGTTAGATGTAGCCCCAGTTATAATTTTAATAAGTATGAATTGGTGGTCTTTTCATAGGGAAGTTTAGAGTTTAATTATTATACTATATTCAGTGTTTTAGTGCATAATCCAGAAATTTGAATATTCAAATTAATTTATCTTTTAGTACTGGAGATTGAACCCAGGGCCTTCATACTGAGCTATATTCCCAGCCCTTTTTTGTTTTGAGACAAGGTCTCACCAGGTTGTTAAGTTGTTGAGTCACCAAGCTGGGCTCAAACTTGCGATTCTTCTGCCTCAGCCTCCTAAAGTGCTGGGATTACAGGTGTGCACCAGCGTGGAATTAATATTTTGACTTCACTCTCTGGAAAATTTTGAACTTATTCAATCAGATTGATTAGAATTGAAGTTTAAATGAAGCGAAAATGGTAATTTAAAAATGCCAACCTTGGGGCTGGGGATTTAGCTCAGTAGTTAAAAGTGTTTGCCTAGGAAGCACAAGGCCCTGAGTTCGATCCCCAGCACCAAAAAAAAAAAAAAAAAAAAAAAAAAGCCAACCTTTCCTCCTCTCATTGGTTTCATTAGGATCTCAATAATGAAATAAACTTGCAGCAGACAGTGATTTACCAAGCCAGCCAGGCCCTTAACTGCTGCATCGATGAAGAGCACGGGAAAGGGTCCCTTGAAGAAGCCGAAGCGGAGAGACTGCTTCTGATTGCAAGTATGTGCAAGTAATTGCACCTGAAATATTTCCAGTGAAATTTTCCAGCTAGGGAAAACTCATTTCCTGTGGTATGTTCCGAAATCTCTAGTTTGAAAGAAAGGATTTTCTCCAGTCGTACATTTTTATTTGACCTGGGTTATGTTTCTTGTGCTTCTGAGGTTTGTGAAAAGTAAGACATAAAATGTTTGCATCAAAGGTGAAAGCAGTTGGTGCATCTGAAGATGCTAACTGAACACACACGCGCGCACACACACACACACACACACACACAAAATCTCTCTTTGTCTCTCTTTCTCTCCCTCTTGACTTATATATAGCTAAAACAACTAATGTGGATTTTGGGGTGTGCATGTTTGTGTAAGAGAGAGAGAGAGGCTAAAAAGAGAGGGACATGTTTGGTAGAAAGATGATGCTCCTCAGAGTAAGTCAAAGCTAAAGTATTTGATTATAAGGGCACAGCACAAGTTTTACCCGGTGCCTCCTACCTGATGCATAAAAACAGTGATTTTTGTCTTTGGTTTTGTTATACAGTTGTCCTATCAATGTACTTTCTTGAATTGGCTTTCATTTAGAAAGAGTTACGATTTTATTTTATTTTTGTGATGCTTGGGATGGAACCCGGGACTTTAAGCATGCTAGACAAGCTGTAAGCTATATCCACAGCCCACTGTTGTCATTTTAGTGTTTAGAGTAGTCCTTTCACGTTTTTCCGTAGCTGAGAAGAGAACACTTCTGATGGATGAGCTGAATAAACTGAAGAGTGAAGGGCCGCAGAGGAGGCCTAAGGCTGGTCCTGGGCCCCAGAATGGATTTGTCCCATCCAGAGGCTCAGTTACTTTGTCCGAAATCCGCTTGCCTCTGAAAGCAGATTTTGTCTGTGGTGCTGCTCAGAAATCAGGTATGGTGATACTTATTTGCATTATTTCTAGATTCCATGTTGAATTATGAACGTCACCTAGATCAGATTTGTACGAGGAAGTTGTAAGAGCTTATATAAAGATACAAAGCAAGTAAGACTAAACATCACTTTGAACACAAAAACTTTTCCTGAGTTATCGTGACAGAATAGACCATCTGACTTGATTAATTAATTTTACCATAGAAATGAACCGGGCCATTTAAAAGAACTCATTTCATTTATTCTATTTAAAATGCACCCCAGTACATACAGAAGTTTGTTCTACAAACTGTATTAGATGTTGGTAAGGTTTTTCTTTTTAAGGTTCTTTTAAGTTTTTATTTGTGTAGAACTTTGTGGGAAAGGAACGTTAACTATAGTTGAGAGTGAGTTTGAGGTGTAGGGAAGGTAAAGAATGTAGCATTATAGGAATGAGCTAACTTCACTTGTAATTATTGCTGTTATCTCATTCCAGTGAAGGGTGAGCAAAAAACATGTACCTTGAGATAAGTGGTTATTTAGTGACAAATCGTAAAGAAATAGTTCATGATTTTATTAGAATTTATGTCTGCATAACTTTCTCGGTGGTTTGATCTCAGGTTTGAAAAAATGAATTATAATTTGTTCTTTGGGAGATATATATTAGGATTATTAAGTTAAATTCAAATGCAGTAGAAATTGAGAAGTTATTGATGATGTTTATTCAGGATTATAACTGTCAGTTTATGTCTCACGTAGCTTTTTGTTTCTGGAAACTTGATTTTAGTAACTTTAAATATAAATTTTATATAAACTGATTGCAGTATGACTTTATTCCTTTGGTGGTGCAAAATACCAATCAGCTAAACCTCGTTTTGCTTTTACTAATTATGTAAGTGCTTACTTTTTGCAGATGCAGCCAATTATTATTACTTAATTATGCTAAAAGCAGGAGCTGAAAATATGGTAGCCACACCATTAGTGAGCACTTCCAGCTGTCTTAATGGCGACGCTCTGACATTCACTACTACGTTTACGCTGTGAGTAATTAGGCTTTTGGTGGTTCCGACACTTGGCATACGGGTGACATTATCATATATGTATATTGTGGCTTAGGGGTCGGATCCATAATCCGATCAAATCCTTGTGCATGCTGTGCATGTGCTTTACCACTCAGCTCTTTAATTGTTTTAGTTTCTGAGAAGGTCTGCTGTGTGGTCCAGACTGCCTTGAACTCACTTTGTAGCCAGGTGGCCTTGAACTTGCAGTGGTCTTCCTACTTCAGTCTCCTGGGTAGACTGTGCGCTGTTTTTTTTTTTTTTTTTTTCCTTTTATGTGATTCTTAGGATGCTTGGGATGGAACCCAGGATGGAACTCAGTTTTCAAGTTTTTTCATTTAGCTTTCTTATGTTTTTGACGTTGTTTTCCATTGAGTAGTACATTTCTTACTATATCTATGACTATAGATATTTAGTATTTTGAAGCATTATAAGTATTATATTTTGGCCGTAATTTTTTTTTTTTTTATTTTAAACCAAGAACATGTATTGGTACATTCTACATACAATGGTCACATTCATTACATTAATTCTGTACCTATACATGATGTATCTTGGTTTATTTTTTATTTTTTATTTATTTATTTTTTTGGTGCTGGGGATCGAACTCAGGGCCTTGTGCTTGCTAGGTAAGCACTGTAACCATTGAGCTAAATCCCCACTCCCGGCCGTAATTTTATATATGCTTTAAATCTCATATTTAAATCTTCAGTTTTAATAAAAAGATATTTATGTTTAGTATTATAGATTTATTTTGGAACTGCGTAGTAAAAACCAATTTAAAGAAAAATGCTACTTTTTGGAGGTCTTGAATTCTAAAAGACTGGAGAAAATATTTCTGACTTTTATGATTGGAAAAGACAGGCCGTTCTTATTGTCTTTAGTTAAAAACACAATGTATTTCTTTACTTCCATAATCTTGTGACAGTATTTGTGGCATTTCAAGTGTATAACTTGAAGTTTTTCTTAGCATTTTATTTAATGTTTTATTTTTCTTTTTTCCAGACAAGATGTGTCCAATGACTTTGAAATAAATCTTGAAGTTTACAGCTTGGTAAGCATTTATAGTTTTCTAAAATAACCAGTAATATATTTTTCCTAAAAATGTCTGATTTTAAACTGATTTGTGTGTAGGTACAGAAGAAAGATTCTTCAGGCCCTGATAAGAAGAAAAAAACATCAAAATCCAAGGTGAGAATTACAGAAATCTAGTAAAGATATTATAATAAAAAATAATAGATACCATTGCTAGTTTTAATTGTTATACAACGTTTAATGATTATAAAGTCTTTAGATCAGTTGTATGCCCCAGATTCTCCTTCCTGCATTAAATAGGAATGAATACTTAGGGTGAACTTACAGTGAGTGATTGTGATACTAGGTATGAGCTTTTGATACATTCAAGCCATAAAGTTCTGTTTTGCCTGCATTTACTTGACAACTTTCCTAACTGCTTAAAACTTGCTGTCCTTTGTACTCTTGTCTCCCTAAGTCCTCTGAACCAGCACTTAACTCTGTGGTCACTTGTGCAGGGTAAACAGTACAACCTCTTAACTTGGTTTTTGCCTTTCCAGTTGTTGTTATTTTCCTATGTCATCACTAAAGAATTTTTCTTTATTCCAATCTAATTTCTCTTGGAACAAAAAGAAAAATGAAAAAAAAAATTTTTTTTCTTAGGCTTTAACCAAAAAGGAATAGCTTTATGTGAAAGCTTTGATAAAGGACTCAAGTATGATCTATTCATATTTAAGAATTATTTTTTATGTGGGAATATCTCAAAGTTAGTTTTAAACTCTAAATGACAGCATTTAATTGGAAGTATACTAATTTTTTTTCTTGTAGGCTATTACTCCAAAGAGACTTCTCACATCTATAACTCCAGTAAGTAGAATTTTTAAGAAATTATGCTTTCTTGAGACATTTTCATCTTACACGTGATTGTAAATTGGTTAACAAATTCTAAACCAACTGTAAGTTTTATAGATCTTTAAAATATACTAATGGAGGAAAACGATCCCTGACATTTATGTAGGAAAAATGTTTTCTGAAATGTAGTCTTTGTCATGTTAGAATTTTGTACTTCATATTTAAATCTTTGTATCAAATAAAAGGAGTAATTTATGTTTCTTCATTTTTTGTTTTAGAAAAGCAGCCTTCATTCTTCAGGTGAGTGGATCCTAAAATATTTTAAGGTGGAGACTAAGGAAAAGAATTAAAGAATTAAGCAATTGTATGTATATAAGAATGCATTTATATATATAACATGAATCATATATATATGTGTGTGTGTGTATATATATAAATACATATATATATGTCTCCTCGATTTGAGTGTTTAATTTACCCTGGACTGCTTTGGGATAATACTTTCTATATGGGTTTTTTTGGTCCCATACAAGGTTACTGGTCAGCAGAGCACACTGTCCTGCTGTACGCCGGCACATTACAGCTGCAGCTCCAGGCAACACCAGCAGGGAGTGGTACCCGTCACCAAGCTACTGTTGTTCTATGGATTGTTTTGTGCTGTGCACGCTGTGGAGTTTACTTTTTTCCACTGAACCCATCCTGAGTAGTGTTGTGTCATGCCGTAAAAGCTCTCTCTAGTTTGCTAGGCGCTGGGGTGCCGTGAGCCAGGAAATGGCTTTGGGCCTAAGTTTTCTACAGGGTATTAGGACGGAGCTGGATTCTCTCAAGTCCTTTGGGTATTGGCTTTTTGTCTGTGCTGATCGTTACTGGGAAGACCTGGGCAGATCAGAGCTCTGCTGCTAATCATGTCACCCTGGGCTATTACAAGTGATGAAGTCTCTTCTATATTTCTTAGGAGAAATTTGCTTTTTCTATATTCGCTTTTAGGCTCTGAGTCTTTGAGACACCTCCATTCCAAATATTAAGGAGTGCTCATACTCCTTTAGAGACAAAACACTTATGTAATTTTCTTTCATTAGGAAATGTGTTATTCTCTTTTCTCCCATATTTAAAAAGAGAGGTAAATGAGGCAGTTTGCTCTGTGACTGTTTAATTTCTTTCTGTTGGCATGTGGTGAGGAATTGCTAGTTGTGTTTGCAGAAATCACTGAACTAAACATCACTGACTCTTTCTTTACAGTGATGGCCAGTCCGGGAGGCCTCCACGCTGTGCGGACCAGCAACTTCACCCTCGTCGGGTCTTACACGCTGTCATTATCGTCTGTAGGAAGCACTAAGTTTGCTCTCGACAAGGTATGTGCTCTCAACTTTATTTATGAATATGTTGTGTTATTTCTTATAGTTTTAGAAAAATTAACAAAAATGGTACAATGCTTTCAAGTATTCGAAGTTTTTAGCTGTAAGTATATGTTCTTAGAATCGCACGTTTTAACTAGATCCACGGGTACCTAAATGGTATATTTTTGGATGTTGGAAGTATTTCTTATGTCTTCATACTGTAGTTAGATCTTCAAAGTAATGCATTCTGGTTTGTGCTGTCACTTCTTACTAAAGAAGCTCTGCTTCTTACATTTAGATGTTAAATTTGTAGTTTTAAAACATAAGCTTCTCTATTTGAACCTCTAATATATTTTGAAATGAGCAGTATTTTATGGACTTAGTTTTGACAAGTCCATAAAATAGACTAGTGGGGAAAAATAGATTAGTGTCTTAGAAAAAGTACTTTCGAATCTAACCAATTTCTCTTCTTGTACTTTCCTCCCAATTTAAAAGCTTCAAAATTCAGATCAGTATTTTATCACTATTGTTTTTTCCCCATAACATGATATAATTAAACTTTTAAGTAGCAAACAAGATCATTGTTTTTTATTAGTACATATTTGCAGTACGTAATTCTTAACGTTTCTTGTGTGGAGTTGGTATCTATACAAAACACAACTTGATTCCCCTTTCCATCCTCTCTCTCTATCTCTTGATCCCCTTCCCATTTGAGAAAGCTCTGTCTCCTTACTTCTATTATCTTTCTTTCAATTTGCTTTTTAAAAGTAAGTGAACCAGAGATGAACTTTATTCTTGGGTTGATTTTTGCTAATACAATAGTTTTTTAAATATTAATTTTTTTTTGTGCTGGGGATTGAAATCAGGGCCTTGTGCTTGCTAAGCAAGTGCTCTGCTACTTCAGCTAAATCCCGAGCGAGCCCTGAAACATTTTTTGAGTGATACAGAACTTGCACATATTTATGGGGTTTACTATGATTTTATTTTATTTTATTTTATTTGGTGCTGGGGATTGAACTCAAGACCTTGTGCTTGCAAGGCAAGCACTCTAACCACTGAGCTAAATCCCCAGCCTCTACTATGATATTTTAACACTTGTATACAGTGTCTACTGATCAAATCAGGGTAATTAGTATTTGCATTCATCACCCCTGCCCGGAGGGTGTCGAACCCAGGGCCTCCTGCATTTGCTAGGAAGTGCTCTACCACTGGATTACATTCCTAGTCCTTTTTAAAATTTATTTTGAGACAGGGTTTTGTTAAGTTGCCCAGACTTTGAGTTTGTGATCCTCCTGCCTCAGCCCCCTGAGTAGCTGGGACTGTAGATGTGCACCATACTGCCTGACTTCCTTACTTCTTATGTTTCATCCTTTGAGCTTCTGTCCTCTAGTTCTTTATAAAATGCAGGGTAACAAGTTATTATGAACTGTTGTCACCCCACCGCACCGTGGAGCACTAGCGTGTGTTCCTCCTGTCTTGGTACCTGTTATTCAGTCTCCATCTCCTTTCCCCTCCCTCTTCTCACCCTCTAGTAATCACTATTGTACGTGCAGATTGACTTTTATTTAGCACGTATGGGTGAGAGAGAACAGGTGACATGTGGCTTTCGATACTTCCATCTGTCGTCAGGATGTAGAGGTGAAAATGTATACAACTCAGAAGGCCCAGTTTCGAGCATTTGTCCTGCATGCAGTTTACCGTTTATTATGGAATTAGTCACTTTATTTCTCAGGGATCTTGCTTTCCCAGAATAGAAGTTTTGGTTGGTGTGAAGCAACCTAACTTTAAAATTTCACAAAATGGCTCCTTTTGTACTTGATGGACAAAAAACAGACTATGTTTGAAATCTTGACTGTTGCTAAACCATAAGTATATTTTAATGTGTTCATTTCTAAAAATGTATGTAACTTTTTATTTAAGAACTCAGCTAATTTAACACACTGAGTGATCGTGGGTCTTTTTTTTTCTCTTTGTCTTTTTTGTTTGTTTTAGATAAATTATGATGTAAAAGAGCAAGAGCTACTGGGCTATTTGTTCCAGGAAAAGGTTGCCAAATTTTCTTTGCTTGAAACTAATGTGCTTAAAAATTAATCCTAATATTTGATAAATGTGTCTTTCTTTCACTAACTACTCTTGTATCTTTTGGGTTATTTTGAATAATGAAGGACATTATATATAGTATTATTTCTTTGGACTCTTACAGAGGGACATCTTTTCTTCTACTCTTAATTCTTTGAAGCTTTCTTTGAAAATTCTTGTTTTCAGGCATGTTTGGTATTTGGGTTTTTTTCTTTATGTAGTCTTTCTTCTATTTTATAGTTCTTTAAACTTCTGTATTCACTTCAATGTTAATTTTTTTTTCTGAGTATCAATTAGGATACCAAATTGGTAACTACGTTGAAAATTATTCAATATTTATGACTTTTTATCTACTGAAAGAGTTGCTGGTGATGTTTTAAATAAAGGCAGAAAGCTTTTTGTAGTATTGATTGGCTAATTGGAATATTGCTATATAGATGATACTTTGCATTTTAATTTTAAAATTAAATGTATTTAACACTAAAATTATACTAATATAAATATATTAGAAGACTTAAAATATTTAACACTTTGGTAAAGATCAGTTGCAAACATTCAGTGGTAACATAGACGTGCTAATTAACAAGATGCTGGATAGTGTTTTATTTTAAATTCTTAAAACAAGATTTGATATTTGCAAATTAGATAAACATAAAAACTGAGGATCTATGACCTGTATTTCTTACTCAGTGTTGTCGCATATCCAGTTTCAACATGTATCAGAGGTCTCATTAATCTCTAAAATGAGATTTTAATGACATATCTTAAACATAAACAATTCTTTTGAAAAATTTTTGGCTGCCATTTTAATTTGAAATGTTACACTTAAAAATTAACTTTGTTATTTTGCATGATCTTAATACCTCCTTTGAAATTTTAAGTTTCTGACTGTATGATTGAGGAAAAATTCAAATTATTGAATTTAATTGGTTGTTTTTTCAGTCTCTTTCTGAGTCAAATACAATTTTAATATAAAATTCCTACTAAATGTGATTTTGTGAGTGATGGGGAAGCAAATAGCTTGTGGTTGATAGAGGAGAATATTTATGATAGTTAAGTTTAGCCCTTCTTAAAGTTGCTGGGAAAAATATAAACTCTTCCAATTTTAGTATATGTTGCTGCCCAAGCAAGTGCAGAAAAATATAAACCTTCTATACTAGTGTGGTGTGCCTATTTGATTGCCTTTGAGAGAGTAAACAGGTCTGTTGTTTACTTTCAGTTACTATCAATACAAGTGAGTTATTTTTTTCTGGTGTTGTGACCAATAATAGAGCAGCCACCAGTGGGTTACAGGCTTATCTGGAGCTCCCCTTCGGAATGAAATTCTTATGGAGGTTAACTCTGCTCTGCAGATTCAGGGCACCATGAATAGTAGATTGCCACCTTATTGAGTTTACACCTAATCTGATTTTAAGTCTCCCATCCTAGAAATTAAATGATGAAGCTCAATGAGCCACATTCTCGAACCCTTTCAAACAGGGACTCTGAAACAGAACTTATGGATAAAGCCAGGACTTACGGCTATGGGGGGACATCCCAGAGCTCATCTTCTGACTTAAAGGACCTGTTAGGTATTTATAATTTTCAGGAAGTAGAAATGTCAATGTAAAAATTATTAGAACGAAAGTTACAAAATTGTGCATTAGCGGTCGAGTGATTAGGCATTCTGGTATCTGGAAAGCCGTCCAGTTGTATGCCTGTCGTCCTGTGTAATTATTAATCGCGCTCTTTTAGCTCTAACGCATTCCAGTGTATAATTAACTACCCCAGTCATATAATTACCTACGCTCGACATCCTGTAGTAATAATCACTGAAGCGCAGATGTCTTAAAACAGTCCTTTGTTAAGCAGATTAGGATCATAGCGTTTTCACGCCCGTCTCCATGCTCAGCAGGGAAGAGGCGGCCTAACCTTCTTGTGAACGTTGCCTCACTTCCCTGGTAGGACCAGCTTCCAACCAAGGATGCCGCCTGCGTTCGCAGTGGCGGTCAGGAGGGTGCGCGTCCCATCTCCCGAGATTCTGTCTGCCGGCAGCGTTCTCAAGCTGACCATGGAGTTCTGTTAATGAGCACTGTGGGGAAGGAGCCCGAGGAGTTTGAAGCAGACCAAATGAAAAAGAAAAAGGCAGAACTGTTAAGAAATAGTATGATGACACATACGATGTTTTGATTCTATAGAAATTTAGAAGTTTACCTCATGGAGTTAGTTTATTGAAATCTAGGTATTTATTTGGCCTGGAGTTTCCCTTCAAGTTACCTTTAATATGTTAGAGAATCAAATTGTTGGAAAGTAGCCTTATAGTAAAAACTTCAAAGTTACCGAACTAAGATTATTCCTGTAGAGATATCCTCCCTCCCTCCCTTCCTTTTTTTTACCCCCTTGGTGGCACTGAGGATTGAAAACAGGGATGCTCTGCCGCTGAACTGTACTCCGTCCTCCTTTTTTGTTAGTTTGTTTGAGACAGGGTCTTGCTATGTAGCTCAGGCCGACCTCGACTCGCAGCGATCCTCCTGCCTCAGCCTCCCAAGTACTGGGGTTACAAAATACGACCATGAGATGTTTACAAGATACAAATTATAGACACAAACAGGATAAGAACGAAGGCTAGAAAAGATATACTGCACAAGTACGAAATAAAAAGTGCCCTGGGAACGGATGTCATTCTTTTTCAGGAAGCAGCAGGAAGAACAAACAGTGATAGTAGCCACCTTTCTATCTTTACCTGTAACTGAATTTTTTTTAGACATATGTGTGTTACCATTTTACTCTAATGATGCAATCTCTACCCCTGAATTTTTATTATATTTAGAATCTTTAATTCAATTTTGAAATCATTTCAAGCTGTCACATATGCATAAGCATCTTATATCGTCACTAAATATTAATATGTTGATAAGAAATGTGTACATTAAAATATTTCTTGTATGAATGCTTTTTCTGTTAAATAGAAAGAATGTTTTTATTTGGAAGGAAGTCTCAATTCCTCAAACTTTGGTTTTTGATTTTTTTGAGACAGGGTCTCTCTTTGTAGTTCAAACTTTTTTTTTTTTAATTTACCAAGAACACATATTGGTACATTGTAGGTATACATAATGATCACATTCATCATAGTTAATTTGTACCTGTATATGATATATCTTGGTTCTCTTCTTTCCCCACCCCTCCCCTCCTCTCCCCTTCCCCTCCTTATTTACAATAGCTTTATTTATATTTTTCCACTTTTTTCCTTCTTTTCTTTTTCCCTTCCTTCCTTTCCCCTTCCTCCCTCTCTAGTTCTCTTCCCATTTGAATATTATCTTTCTTTTTCACAATATCTGTTATACCTTTTTGTCCTTATTTATACTTTCGGCTTCTCAAATCAGAGAAACAATTTGATGTGTACTCATGTGTGTCTGGTTTATTTCACTTAAGAGTATGTTCTCAAGATTCATCCTTGTAAATGTTTCAAGTCTATCCTTTTTTATGGCAGAGTAGTACTCCATTGTAGAAAAACCCCCACATCTTTAGCCATTCATTAGTTGCTGGGCATTTGGGTTGTTTCCGAGACTTAGCTATTACAAATTGTGTTGCTAAAACACGGTTGTGTATATATCTCTGTGGTATGATGTTTTTAATTCTTCTGGAAAGATACCAAGCAGAGGAATAGCTGGGTTGAATGAACCTCTAGTTGTGGTTTTCTGAGGAATCTCCATATTGATTTCCACAGTGACTGGACCAGTCTACATTCCCACCAACAGTGGAGGAGGGTTCCTTTTTCCTCGCAGCCCTGCCAGCATTTGTTTTTGGCTGATTTCTTGATAATAGTTGTTCTTTCTGGAGTCAGATGGAATCTTACCATTGGTTTAATTTGCATCTGTCTAATGACAGTGATGTTGAACACTTTTTCGTATATTTATTTGTCAGTTGTACTTCTTCATCTGAGGAGTGTCTGTTCATTTCATAGTGCTGGAAAAATTGGCTGGCCACATGCCGAAAACTACCACTAGATACATGTCTCTCACCATGTACTAAACTAAAATCGAAGTGGATCAGAGATCTAAACATTAAAACAGAAACACTAAATCTGCTGGAAGATAGAATAGGAAGAACTCTATAAGACATAGAGTTAGGAAAAAAATTTATGAACAAAACTCAGACTGCACGGGAAATAATACAAAGAATCAGTGGTTGGGCTCACATGCTATTAAAAAGCTTTTGCACAGCAAAAGAAATCACAAAGTGGGCGACAACCCACAGAGTGGGAAAAAAATTTTTGCCAGCTGTTCCTCAAACAAATGTACTAACATCTAGAATATATAAAGAACTGAAAAAATTCAGGCCCCCCAAATTTAAAGACCCAATCCAAAAATGGGCATCTGAAATGAACAGAGTGAACACACTGAGCAACATGGTCTCAATTTAGACACTTAATTTTTGTTTTGTCTTTTTTCTTCCCGTTTGGTTCTGGAGATTGAACTCAGTCCCTCAAACCGCTGGGGTAGTCCTCTAGCCTTCTTCTGTCAGTTTTTGCTTCATTTATTTTAAGATAAGCTGTTAGTGCCCACAGTTTAAAATTGTTTTATTATCCTTACGAATTTTTCACTTCATCTCTGATGGACTTCCTGAGATCGGTCTACATTGTCTGATGTTAGGTTAAAAACAACTCAATTACAATTAGTGTATCTTTTCTCGCCTTCATTCTTATCCTGTTTATGTCTGTATAGTTCAGATTTATGTCTTGTAAACATCTTGTGGTCATAGTTCATCCTCTAGTTTGACAGTTTTTTGTCTTTTTCATCAGAGTGTTTGGAGCCTTTACAGTTAATGTCATATGAATGTTGTTGGGTTTAGTCTACCGAGGAATGGGCAGCCCCACAGCTTACAGGCTTGCTTTTTGCCTGTTGTCTTTTAAAATTAACAACCTTATTGCATTTGTCACAACAGATAAGCCAATATTGGTATATTATTGTTAACTAAAGTTCAGCAGCTGGCATTTGTAACTAAAGTATTTGAGACTCAGCTCTGCGCCTTTGTTTATGTATTGTCCACGCTGCTTCCACGCAGTAGTGGCAGAGTTGGGTAGTTGTGACAGAGATTGTGTGGCCTGCAGAGTCTGGAAGGAGAAATTGGTGCTTCATAGAAAGTTTGCTGGCTCCTGCTTCCATCTTGTTCTTTGTTTGCTGTTTGTCTCACCTGTTTTTGAACCGTTGTTTTTCCTTTCTTGCTTTCCTTTGACCTACTCACTTCGGTAATCCTTTTTATCTCCTCGGTTAGCTATCCTCCCTGTATTGCTTCTGTTGCCAAGAGTTACAGCGTGCTCCTTAACGTGGTCTAGTCTGCCGGAGATGGTGTAGGCCGCATCTTGGGCCCCACTCGGGGGTTAGGACCTTGCAAGGGTGGGATTCCATTTGCCTATCCCGTAATTTTACTTCTTCCTTATAAGTCACATAACACGCTTTTTATAAGCATAATGTTATTTTTTCTTTAGTCAACTTTTAAAAATGTTTGAATTGGCATTTCTAGTATTCTTCTTTCCTGTGTAGATCCAGGTTTCCATCTGCAGTCATTGCCCTCTCAGGGAGAACTTCATTATTGCCTGTAGTGTAATCTGCTTTAAATAAACTCCCTAGTCTTTATTTGTCCGAAATTGTTTTATATTGTCTTAATTTCTGAAGGATATTCTGGCTAGTTATCGACTGCTAGGCTGGCAGTTTTTTCTCTTTTTACCCTGTTGAAGATATTAATCTCTTGATGTCTAGCTGCAGTTGTTTCTGTTAAGCCAACCATCATTCTTCTCTTTTCTGTTTGCAAGATTTGTTTTTCTTTTGCTAGTGATTTTAACAATTTTATTCTAATATGCCCAAGTATTGTTTTCTTTATATTTAACCTACCAGGTTTCACTGAGCTTTTCTGCATCTACAGTTGTGTGTTTTGTGAGTTTTGGCAAATTGTCAGCTATTACACACTGGTACCTTGGTTCACAAACTTAATTCGTTCCATGATTCTGGGGAAGATACCCATGTTTGTGTTTGTGTTTCTTTGGAGAAGATGGCTGTGGTCATATTCATCACCTGATACAAAGTTCATGAATGGAAGCAAAATTTTGGCAAACGCTTCTGTTTGTGAACTGAATTGTTTGTGAACAGAAGTTTTGTGAACTGAGGAATAACTGTAATTTCCTTTAATCATAAGCCAGATCTAATCTTATTAAAGGGCAGTAGCAGTAGACCCCAAAGTAAGTAATAAGGTACTCTTTTCTCTCTGGCGTAGGGGCTGATCCTTTTGATACAATCAGGAGTTAAGCTTTGATTGGGCTTTGGTTAGTTTTGGTTCAGCTTTTTTGTGAATGCCTTGAGAATGAAGTCAGGCCCCCAGCTTTGAGCAGAACTTTGAGATCCAAGTACTCTGTATCCACAGGCTTTCTCTGTCCTCTAGACTTCTCTTCAACCAGTACTCACTAAGCAACATCCCTGTGGGGCAGATTGGCAGGTAGGAGGGCCAGCCTCACCTTTGTGCCCCCTGAGATGCCCTCCACCCACAGCCCATGCTTAGTCATGAAAGGCTCAGCCTCTTTCTCCTTTTCCCTGAAAAACTCACTGACTGTGGCAGGCTTGTGCTGCTGGTCCTCGCCCCCCAGGGAACAAAGTGTCCCTCATTTGATTCACCCAGGACAGGCAGGTTTCTCAGTAGAATTTGGCTTATTCAGGCTGTTTGCTTCCATAGCTCTTTGATGTGTTTAAGGAAAATAAGGTTTTAAAGTGAATCCAGTGCTTTAGTATTGTTACGTAGAAATGGTGGTCTTCTGTGAACTTCACATCTAGAAGTGGAACTCTGAGCAGTTAAGTAGAAATCTTTTGTGTGTCTCCCTCTTACAGTGCACACTGGAATAAATTGAGTGGACAGAATTGAGGAATAATTCGTGTGTGTGTATCCATAGCTAGAAATTCAGCCAAGGTGGAGAGTGAAGAATCACCTCAAGTCATGGGATGTGGTCTGCATTTAGGCAATTCAGACTTTCTTCATACGGAACTCAGTTCTTCAGACGGATTTCAACATTGGCTTGCATAGCCAGGTTCTGACTTAACACCCTTCTTCCTTAGCTGGCAGCATCGTGCACTGTAGATAACAGTTCCTTCCTTCCCGGATGAATGGCTGACTGGGAGCTCTGGTTTCTTTTGCCGTGCAGCATCTGGAAAGTGTGTTAAGAGAATTTTTATACTATGTATTGCTCACTTGGGGAAAGATCAAAATTCAAATGTGAAGTTGTTTCTACTAAATGCACATTTTTAGCTTTTGTAAAGTAAAAAAAAAATGTAAGTCAAACAACTGTAAGTTGCTAGGAATATATCTCGACAAATTTAAGGTCCTTTCCTTAAAGAAACTTAGGCTGGGTTGTAGCTCTGTGGTAGTACGCTTGCCTTGTGAGTGCAAGGCCCTGGGTGTTTCCCAGCACTGCGTGTACACACGCACACATACACACACACAGAAACACATATATACATACAGAGACCCAAAATTTGCTTCTCTTGCAGTGTGATTGGTCTTTTGCACCCTTGTCAAAAATCACTTGGCCGTAGATTCGTGATTTGCTTTGTAGATACGTGATTTGCTTTCTGGGCTATCAAGTTCATTCCATTTGTCTGTATGTCTGTCCTTATGTGAGTACCACATGTTTGGATTGCTTGCTCTTTGAATTAGTTGGTTTTTTTTCATTTAGGTGTTGGGGATCAAACTCAGGGACTTGTGTTTGCACTTGGTAGGCAAGCACTCTACCACCAAGCTAAATCCCCAACCCCTAGAATTAGTTTTAGCAATTGGGAAGTGTAAGTCTACCAACTTTTTCCCTCTTTAAGATTGTTTTGTTATTTTGGGCTTCTTCCAGTTTCATATGAATTTGAGGATTGGCTTTCCCATTTCTGCAGCTTGTTGTTCTTTACTGCTGTGTAATATGTGTCCCATGAATTTAAGTCATTGGTTTATTCAGTCTCTATTGAATATATTCTGTTGATGGAGGATGGATACATGCATGTGCTCTATTTTTAAATGTTTTCTTTCTCACGTTAATTAGGGATTTAGGCATTTGTTTTTGTCAAGCTCTACCTTGAATGAATTTATTTTTCAAAAGCATTTGTTGCTAAGGAAACAGGCTTTTTTGGCCACATTTTTTTATAGTCCAGCTTTAGAAAATGATGTATTTTGTAGGCATTATACTCATTGTTCATGATTTATATGTGTTTTATGAAGAAAAATCACAGCACTCAAACTGTTTTTGCCAATAATTTGCCCTCTTTGTTCCCAGGTGCCCTTTTTGTCTCCTTTGGAAGGTCATATTTGTTTAAAAATAAACTGTCAAGTGAATTCAAGTGTTGAAGAAAAAGGTTTTCTAGTAAGTAACATCATTTAATCTTTATTTCCTTTTTTCCATTTCATGAAGCATAGATGTGGTATCCCATGGGAAGGAAAGCCTGTGTGATTAAGTGAGAGATCGACTCAGTAAAGACTTGTTGCCTGTCTCGTATATGCCAGTCACCGGGCTGGTATTGCATCTGGGGGATGTCTGCTGTGGATGGGCAGCTCCAGGATTCATAAACTCTGTATCAGTCAGGGATTAAAGATACAAAGTTTAAGGAAAGGAAGACATTTTATTGGACACTATTGGAAAGGGAGAAAAAGGAGGAGAGATGGCTACCCTGGTAAATCAGAGTAAGAGGCAGGGCGGACCCAACCTGACCTGAGGGATGCACTGCAGGTTGGTGGAGTTGAACAGTAGGGTGGCACCCAGACCTTCAGGGCCTGCGAGAAGAGCAGAGTGTGCCTCCTTCCCAAGTTGAGAGCAAGAAGTGGTGTCCCCCCACCCCCAATGGTGTATTCAAGATTGGCAAACAGCAGTGTTGATAGAGTTCACCAGGGGCACCCAGCAGTCCACCGATTGGATTTTGTCTTCAGCCTGTAACATGCTTTACGATCCTCACTGTATTCCGTATGTACCACGTGGCCATCTCCTTTCAGGAGCATTTCGAAGTATATTAGACATTAGGTACTTGCCTCTAAAATTGAAGTGTGTATTTCCTGAGTTTTGGCCACTGCATACATGTGTATAACCCAATTTCTGTTAAGATGCAGACTATTAACTGTCACCCTGGGAAGTTCCCTCATATACCCCCACCCGCTGTCAGTCCCACTTGAAGGGAGTTTTAGTAAGTTAGGTTTTAAACAATTTGAGCTTGGGATACCTAGAGATGCACTATAAGCGTCTAGCTGGGTTTGGAACTCCAGCTAGATGCTTCAGTGGAGATGACGTCTTGGCCGTCCACAGTGTAGAGGTGGGAACAGAGAGGCCAGGGCCAGGGAGCACAGTGCAGGAGGAGGCTGGCATTTAAGGGACAGGCCCAGGTGAGAAGTCCTCAGAGCAGACGGAGCGGGGAAGTGGACAACCTGATGTTCTCGTTGCCAAAGAAGGAGAGAGTTTGAAGGAGGGAGTGACCAGGTTAGGCAAGGGTCCCTGGACTCACCTGGAAGGCGGTCAGCGCAGCCCCACTGGAAGCAGAAGCTGGCTTGCAGATGCTTGCAGAGCGGGCAGGAGGTGAACTCAGGGAAGGAGCAACTCTGGGAAACAAAGTTTGACAGCAGAGGGACCAAGGGAGGAGGGTGTGATACTTGCAGAGGTCTGTAGGGCAAAAGGATCTTGTCCACATTTTATTAAGTGGGAGACATTCGAGACGGTGTCTTCTAATGCGATCAAAGCGATTGACAGAGGCTTGGGGAGCCTGAAGTAGGAATAATCACGGAGCATGGTCAGGAGAGGGGGAGAAGTGAGGCCCAGCTCCTGCTCCCGGGAGCTTCACTGAATGACGTCCCATCAGACGAGAGACAGCGAGTGTAGACTGCACGGACCATGGCAGTTATGGTGGAAATCTGACTGGTTGTCTCCGTGATGCAAGTGTCCAAATGATGGCAGGATGTTGCAGATGAGTCTGCAGCTGCTGCCAAAGGTCAGAAAGAAGGATTGGACAGTAGGGGAAGCCCAGGTAACCCAGACTTCTCATGGATGCTGGGAACCCAGTTGCTCCTTCCTATTTAGTTTTTTCACAAATCAGTCCAGCAGGTGGCACTAAATAGTCTTGGGAAACCTTTAAAAAAATTTGTTTTTAAGACTCCTGACTTGAAAGCTGTGTTTACTTTCTGACATTTTCTTTTAGTGTAAATATCATATTTCACTGTAGACACCTTGAGCAACTGATAGGCCCTGTTGTGGTAGCCAGTTCATTTGCGTGCATTGCCTGACCTATTTAGTTTTTGAGCTGTTTTCTAGTTAAATCCAGTCAGATTTATTCTATCTTGAATCCTAAGGCCCATTTCTTTCTTTCTTTCTTTCTTTCTTTCTTTCTTTCTTTCTTTCTTTCTTTCTTTCTTTCTTTCTTTCTTTCTTTCTTTCTTTCTTTCTTTCTTTTCTTTCTTTCTTTCTTTCTTTCTTTCTTTCTTTCTTTCTTTCTTTCTTTCTTTCTTTTCCCATGGGGGGTGCTGGGAATCAAACTCAGGGCTTCGCGCTTGCTAGGCAAGCGCTCTTATCGCTTGAGCTAAATCCCTAACCCTAGGGCCCATTTCTATTGCATCCCTCCAGAAATATAGTGAGCAAGAGCTCAGGACTCCTTCACATGACCTCTGTCCCTTCCTGTCAAGCCAGGGCAGCTGGGAAGAGGAAGCTGGCCCCCGAGCAACTGCTGCCTGGTTCTAAACTGGTCAGCTGCCTGGGACTGTTGTCGCCTCATTCCCCTGGCCCGCGGTTTCCTCCACTCTAAGGCTGCAGAGGCCCCCTCCCTTCCTCTCTGGGTACAGTAGGATGTGACTGTAACTGCTGTTAGCCTCATCTGCGTCTTCCTCATCTACTGCCTGGTGATGTAAAAGGTGAACGCAGACGCAAGAGGGAGCTGGTGAGCTGTCTGTGTCACCGTCTTTTATACCTGAGCGTGAAATAAGATTCTGTCCTCCCTCCTGGGCTGCAAGCTGCAGGCGATGTTGCCCAGAAAAGCACGCCTGAGGGGAAGAGGTGAGCGAAGAGAGTGGAAAGGCCGGGCAGGGGGACGCTGCTTGCAGCAGGTGAATTAATTCAGCTGTTAAACCTGAGGATCAATCTACTATGGCATACAAGGAACTTTTCTCCCTGTTCAGAAGTTGCTTTCCTCACTCATACCACTTTGGGGGGCTTCACAGAAATTAGGCAGTTGAAAAGAGTGTGTATCATACTACCACGGGATTGGTGTAGATTAGTTGAGGTTAAAAAAAAATTTATGAGGGGATGCTTTTCACAGAAAGCACCCAATAACGTTAGTTTTCTGTTAGAACGTCCCTCGCACTCCGAGGCGAGCTTGGCCCGGCACCTGGTTGCAGGACGATGCTGCTTCTCATGGCCTGCAGACGACAAGCACTTCTGAGGGTTATCTCGGGGGTCCAACAGGGCCGCTCATCGCGAGCTCTTTCCTAACCCTCTTAGAAAACTGCTCTGCAGAATAAAAATTAAATGCCAGTCTTTCTGTCGTTAGTTTTTGATGTACAAGGTGTGACACTTGTGTCCTTTCCAGCACGTGAGGAACAAGCCCCCTCCTTTAAGGAGCCTTTGGTTAGGGGTACTGTGCTTTGAAAAGCCTAAAATTGGGTAGAGAGACTTATTTGGGGGTAATATCTGGATGTTCTTAAATGGTTATAGTTGATACCGTAGTTAACCTCTGATGTGAACAATCGGCAGTTGTAAAGACGTGATAAAATCATATACATAAACAGATTTTGATGTGAATTATGACAATATACAGAAGCCTACCATACAGAATCAGCTTTTCATTGTTAGGAAATTTTCCTCAAGTTTCTAAAGGCAGCATTTCAATTGACTTTTCCAGACCATATTTGAAGATGTTAGTGGCTTTGGTGCCTGGCATAGAAGATGGTGTGTTCTTTCTGGAAACTGTATCTCTTATTGGACCTACCCAGATGATGAACGGAGAAAGGTATTATGTATGTATGTATGTATGTATGGTGCTGGGGATCAAACTCAGGGCCTAACCACCGAGCTAAATCTACTGAGCTAAATCCCCAACCCCGAGAAAGGTAATTTAAATAGAATTGCTCCATGGGGAAAGCTCTGGTGACATTTGTGTGGTGTCCACACTGGTGTCCCTCTGCTTCTTCAGCCCAGATTTCCCATTGTATGTACTTATATACTGAGCAGTTCAATGTCCTGGCTGCAGACATGTGTGTATGTGTGTGAAAAACAGTGTGTTCTATCCTGTCCATTCTTTGTGAGCTGGTCACCCTGAAAATACTTTAAGGAGCATGCTTTCTTTTCTTTTGGAATGTTTTCATTGTAACTTCATGTGGAAATTTGGAAATATGTTAAATTCAACTTTATATTTTATTACTTAATTGATTTATTGATGTCTGTGATAAACCACTAATGAAAAACCACCAATTGGCTTTGGTTTTGTTTCTAAAACTTAACAGTGGGATTTTGTTTGATAAATTACAGCTCATTTTATAAGAATTTATTTATTTTTGGGGGAGATTCTGGGGAAAAAGAATTTATTGTTATCACGCAAGTAAGATTATTTATTAGCCCCAAACTAGAAGCTAGAAATAAGCAAAATTAAAAAGCAAAGTCATCCAAACAGATAATTACTATTAATATTTTGGTTGTATATCTTTCTAAACATTAAAAATATATAAAATATAATAATAATTATAACCATTTATGAATGTTTTAAAAACAAAAGGCAGCACTTGTTAAAGATGTTGTTCCCTTTGTGCTGGGGATTGGGCTCAGGGCCTGGAAGTGCTGGAGAAGTGCTCTCCCCGTGAGCTACACACCCTAGGCCACAGCAGCAATCTTTATCACCTGTTTTTTCATTTAACCCTTCAATGCCTAGTGATCCATTTTTGGAATGCCCATAACAATGAGACATAATGAAATGTGTTCTCTAGGCAACACATATGTATTTCATGTAAAAATTTGAAAAACTTCAATCTTTGGCATACATAAGTTAATGATGTATCCTGGCGTCTTTTCATGTCATTAAAGATACATCTATAATGTTGCATTTATTAGTTGTTAAATACTATTACACTGCAGACATTAAGATTACTAATATTTTAAAAATACAAAAAATACAGTAGGACTAGGTGTGGTGGTGCGTGCTGTGACCTTAGCACTTAGAAGGCCGAGGCAGGAGGGTCATGAGTTTGAGGCCAGGCTGGACTACATAGTGAGAACTTACCTTGAAAAAAAAAAAAAAAAAAGAAGTGAAATGTTTAAGACATTCAAAAAGACGTAAACAATTTCAGTCAACCTCTGTTTTCAGACCAGTGGACATTCCCCATGTAATTCTCCACACAGATAATCCCTGTGCTAAAATTATTGTTCCTATGCATTTCTTAAAATTTTCATTATATATAGTAATTATGTTATTGCAATTGTACATTTTTAAACATACGAATCATATATTGTATATATTTATTCTACAGGTTGCCTTGATTGGGTCAACACGTATGTCAAGTTAGTCTAGGTTGACACGTGTAATATATGTGGTAGTTCTAGTTTGCTTCTTTTCTCTGTAGTATTGTATTCCATTATAAAATCTTTATCATAATGTATTTATTCCTTTTCCTAGTATAGATGGTTAGATTATTTCCAAACTGTTGCTATTATAAACAGTGCTGCTGTGGTTTTAACTTTTTGTGTACATGGATGGACATTCTTTCTTGAGTTTTACCTTGTAGCAGAATTGCTGGTTGCAGGATGTAGACATCTTCAGCTTGACTAGATTTCGTCAAATGATTCTTGAAAATGGTTGTACAGTTTTCTGTTTCCACCAGGAATCTGTAAGAGTTTTTGGTTTTCCTTATTCCCACCAACACTTGATGTGTCAGCCTTTCAGCCTTGGTCAATATGAGAGATGCAGAATGTTACCTCACTGTTTTTTTTCTTTTGTATATCTCTTGATTACCTGAGTAAGGATCTTTTCTTGTATTTATGGCCATTTATATTTTCTCTTCTATTAATTGATTTTGTATATTTTTCTTTTTTGGGGGGTGGTGCTGGGGCTCAAGTTAAGGCTTTGTGCTTGCTCGGCAAGCGTTCTACCACTGAGCTAAATCCCTAACCCCTGATTTTCTACATTTTTCTATCACTCTTGGTAAATTACTATTATATTTCTGTAGTCTTTGACGAGGTATATCTTTTAGCTTTAGGAAATTGGGTTTGGCAATCTATTGCACTGTTTGTGCTTTCCTAAGTCTTAGGAAACTGCCAGGTGCCTGTAATCCCAGCACTCGGGAAGCTGAGGCAGGAGGAGGATTAGTGCAAGTTCGCGAGGCCATTGGCTTAATTTTAGGGTTTCTGTGCTGTTTCCTTTGATCTGTTTCTTTACCCCAACCTTAATCATGATAGACTTAAAATAAATCTTTGTGGCTGGGAAGCAACTCTCCTAATATGTTGTTATTCAATAATGCGTCACTCTTCTTGGCCTTTGCTTTTAACACACATGCATGTGTGTACACGCACACACAATATATTATTATGGTATACTTTTTAGTGGTACTGAGGATTGAACCCAGGCCCTTCACACTGAGCTATATCCCCAGCCTCTTCTTTTTTATTTTATACTTTCACCGGTAGGATATGAGAATTTCTCTTAACCTCCAACCAATCAGCAGAGGTTTTTACTGTCCTGTACAGACTTAGCCAATATTAGGTTTTAAAATGGTACATTTTAATTTCTCTTTTTAATTACTAGGGGAGTTGACAGTTTTATTGGTTTTATAAATTGTTCCTGCCTGTATGTATCCCTTTTCCCCTTTTCAGGACAATTTTGTTTCATGAATTTTTGTCTTCCCTTTGGCTTGTGCAGTGTAGGAATGATGGGACTCCCAAAGATACAAAGCAATTGTTTGGCCTTATCTTTTAGAGATACATAAAAAATATTTACACACAAACTATGTCTAGGTTTCTGCTTATTGAAAGAGGAGAGGAGAGTGAGGTATAGATAAAAAGATAGCCGAATATGTTTCTGATTGTTGAAGCTGGGTAAAGTGCTTAGGAGTTCAGCGTACTGTTTTTATTTTCTGTATCCTTAATAGTATTTTTGTTTGTTGTTTCTTTGTTTTAGGGGTTTGTAGGATATTTGACAAGAACAATCAGTAGATATTTTTGATTTCTATTTTTATGTCTAGCAAGAAATAGTTATAAATACTGAATGTGCTTCTTTTGGCCCAGTGTAACTAAATGTTAAGTTTTTAATTTTAATTGACAAGTAATAATGGAATATGTGTATGGGGTACAATGCAGCCTTTCAGTGCTTGTGTGCATTGTGGATTGGTCAAGGTGAGCTAAGTAGCTTACTGTCATTTCAAATACTTATCATTTCCTGTGATAGGAGCATTAAAAAATCCCCCTTTAGCTATTTTGAAATAAATATTTATATTAACTGTAGTCATTGTGCTGTGCTGTAGAACTTGCTCCTCCTAGAGTTCTCGACTTTGTCCCTGTTGAGCACCATCTTTGCTTTCCTTCCCCTTTCTCAGCTTCTGCTGAGCACCGTTCCATCCTGTACTTCTGTGAGTCTGACTTTCTGAAATCCCATAGAAGCGTGAAATCATATGGTATATGCTTCTCTGTGCCTGACTTATTTAATGTGACGTAATGTCCTCTAGGTTCATCCTCAGTTTTGCAACGACAGAGTGTCCTGTTCTCTTATAAAAATACTGCCCCATTGTGTGGGCAGCACATTTCTCGGTCATGCATCTCTTGACGGGCACCTCGGTTGTCTGCGTCCTTGGCCATCGTGAGTGATCCTGCAGTCCGCATGCAGGGCTGACATCTCGTCGACACACTGATTTCAGTGTCTTTGGGTGTATTCCCATAATGGGATTGCTAGAGCATGTGTAATGCTTTCTTTTTTTTTGGAATGTTGAGACAGAGTCTCACTAAGTTACCCAGGGTATCCTTGAACCCGTGATCCCCCTGCTTCAGCTTACTGACTAGCTGGGATTGTAGGTGTGCACCACCATGCCTGGTGCTTTTTAGTTTTAATTTGTATAAATTTACCCACTGTTTAGTGCTTATTGACTGAAGTGGTTTGATTTTTCTATGAACATCTTTTGTACTTTAAAATTTTTATTAGTACATGTTTGCAGTACATAATGATCACGTTCATTGTGGGGAGTTGGTACTGTAGTGACAGATCTTGATTCTTTTTACTTCCCCTTTCCTACCTCTCCCTCCCCCTATTTTCCGCTAATATTTTTAAAATTTACTTTTCAAGAATCCCATAGGAAGGATAAATCTGGCTAATTGTACCAGCCGTCAGATAGAACCAGCCAACAGAGAATTCTGTGCAAGACGCAACACGTTTGAACTAATTACTGTCCGACCACAAAGGGAAGATGACCGAGAGACTCTCGTCAGCCAATGCAGGGACACACTGTGCGTCACCAAGTATGTATTGTCCTGCTGTGCTTTGTGTTAACCGCATAGTTGCTTATCTGTTATCTTATGACTACGAGAAACATGAGCGATGGTCCTCGGGCTGAGCGGGGAGCACTGCAGCGAGAGCAGTGTGTGTATTCATACCACTGAGACGACTGACCTTCAGGTTGTGTTACAGCAGCCCCGCACATGCACAGCGCGGGCGTTTTCAAGGCAGTCGGCTCGTAATCTCTGGGTTAAGCTTTGAAGATTTCACGTGTGACTGAAAAGTCAAGCGTTATTGAAGGAGACGATACAGTCTTTGCATTACAGAGAAAACCTTATGAAAACAGTTTCATTCTGTACAGTTCTAGTTGGAGATTAATAGAAGAAACTCTGAGAAAGTTACTTTTTTATTGTTGTTTTTGTTAACCTTGAGCTTAAATATAAAAAAATAATTTACCGCAAAGGGACTGACAGGTTCTTTTACTCAGACGGTCAGAAGAAACTTAAAGCCCAACCTCAGTGTACAAACTTCTGATTAGAGACAGCAGATGGAATTTGACAGAGTCTTTTATACATCAGGCCGTGCCTGGATGTTGCAGACAGGGAGGTGGGCAAAACTAGCTCCATGGTTTCTAATGCAAAAATATTAGAAAATTAGTCCAAGAGACACTATAGCAAAGCAGAAGAGATGTCCAGAGAGTGCCAGTGTGTTTCAGAATTAGTAGAGTGCCTGCTCTTTGGAGACTCTAGATGCCTAGTTACTTTCAGATTCACGCGTCTTAGCTCTTCTACACCTTTCCATGGGGACCTTTCACACAGCAGTAGGGTCAGCCAGGACAGGAGCACAAAGCAGAATCATAATCATTTTGCTTGCTAACTGCCCCATTTGTGCACAGTAAGAAGACCACCCAAAGCACAGCACTAAACAGTTGCTGGCCACAGCAGCCCCCTTGGTGCCTAGTAACATCACAGTTTTCATATAATGCGGTCTTCTCCCTGCTGCGGAAGCCCTCTCGCACGTCTCCTGGGCCTCCCCCGTGGCAGAAGGAGCATGACCACATGTTGCTGTGATCACTGTGCCTTGATTTCTGTGCAGCTTCCCTTACTGCAGTATCATCACCGCACAGGCATGTGCACCTTTGTCCAGGTGCATCCTGGGAGCCCTGCGTCCCTGGTTCAGTCCTGCCTGCGTCTTCAGCTTGGCTAGGGGCTCTAAAAATTATTTCATAACAGTATGAACATCCTGCATCCCTCCCTTGAGTTAACGATCAGTTAGGGCCTTTCAAACCTCAACCTTTTATCTAAATTTCATGTACCTCATTTTCATTTCTACTCGCCAAGCTTGCTGTCTTTCCCTTCTTCAATACGAAAGATTTCTCTTTCGGTCAATAGTGCCCACTTCAAAGTAGACACTACTCCTTTGAACTAGAGATGCTTTAACAGTTGGGAGGCAGGATTTTGTAGTGCAGCTTTGAAGCCAACAGATATAAGGTGTTTTCTTTTTGGTTTGTTTAGTTATTTCAGTGCTGGGACAGACCTTAATTTAAACCCGACTCAGTAACTTACCAAATGTAACCATGGTGGATCACTTACCTCTGTCGGCCCTCTAAATTCTGTGTCAAAGGGAAGAAAATAAATGTCGCCGAGTGACAGAAGAATGCCAAGTACTCTGCAGCACGGGGCGAGCATGTGGGATGAGCCAGGCAACAGTCACTCCCGCAAGGGGTTTGCTCTCCCCACTGACCGTGAGCCACAGCGGAGGGAGCACTTACTCATGGGCAGGAACTGTACAGGTGCAGAATTAGTGCAGTATCAGAAGCTGCAGGGCACGGTGGCATGTGCCTGTAATCCCAGTGCTCTGGGATGCTGAGGCAGGAACATCGGATTTAGCTTGGAGTAAAGGCACTGAGTTCAATCCCCAGTACCACAAAAAAGAAACTACAAACAGAACAAAAGCCCTGCTAATAGCTGGCTCGTCTCTGTAGAAGGGCGCTCTGGCTGTAAGTTAAGGAGTCCTGCCCTTCCCGGCCCCTGCCTGCCCCACCAACTCCTTAGTCATTCAACTTGTAGCTCCATATGGATGCTAATATGACAGAGGTAAGGAGAAGATTACCTCTTGAGATAATTTTTTAATTATCTTGGATCTTGAGCTCTTAGGATCTTGAGATAATTTTTGTACACACTACCATATTACACCAACACAATAGGGCAGAAATAATGGGGAAAATGTAGAGCAGAATTACCCGTCGGGCCTGTGATACCGCTCCTGGGGAGCCTGGTGCTGGAGGACACTGGACTCCAAGGTGCAAGCCTGGCGGCCCGCTAGCAAGCTGCCTGCACACCGCAGGAGGTGTCCCGCGCACCAGACACCCACACAAACACTCGCCTTCTTTGACTGGAAACATCACTTACAGAACAGAGCCAAGTGTTGTGATCAGCCGGGCCTCGGGGATATTTGTATTCTGTTGTGCTTGGAGAAGCACCTCGCTCCTTGGCTCTTGGCTGGCATCCATGAACAGATGCGAAGGATCGGCACTCCCCCTGGCCCGACTGCCTGACATGTGGGCTGGAGCGGGGAGAACCTGACCGCTGCTCTGTGTGCCCCTGTAGGAACTGGCTGTCTGCAGACACGAAGGAGGAGCGCGATCTCTGGATGCAGAAGCTCAACCAGGTTCTCGTGGATATTCGCCTCTGGCAGCCTGATGCCTGCTACCAGCCCATCGGAAAGCCGTAAACTGCAGGAATTTCTGTATCATGTGGAGACTTTTTTGTGCTGCGTCATAAATGTAACTTAAGAAAATATACTTTAGAGCATCAGATTTGCTGATTGCATTTTGTGCTTTAAATAGGAAAGGGTTTGTGCAAATATTCACTATACGTTATGCAGTATTTATGTCTTTTGTATGTAAAACTTCAGCTGCTTTCTGTCACTCATAAATGATTGGAAGTCAGTTCATTATAGTTCATGTTGCTAAACCTAAATTTAAGAGTCTCATTTTCCTAGAAATATAATTGTTCAGTTGCTCATGACAAAATATTTTTTAAAAGTATGAAACTCTGAGTTGTCTTGTTGGTGCTGTGGTCTCAAAGCCGCAGGTCTTCCAGCGTCGGAGTCAGAAGCCTCCATTTGGTGATCCCTTCTTAGCCTCAGTAGGCTTTCCAGAAGTTTATACTCGTCTCCTGGTTGATGATTTGTGAATACAGTACTGAAAAAATTCCTAAAGGATTCTAGAAACATTTTTAGCAACAGAGATAAGCACTTTTTCAAACAGCAAATGTACTAGTTTAGAGTTTGAGGTTAACGTCAAGAAAAGATGTAGACAGGCAACATGTGAGATTTGGGGTTAAATATTTTATATGGGAGAGTTAATCACGTGGTTTACATTCACTGAGTTACATATGCAATGTGGTGCACATTTTCATAGAATTCATGCTTTATTGAAATAATTATTTTTGCCGTTTAGCTGACAGACTCCCAAAAGTTAGCATATTAATTTTTTCTGCCCCTGTAACAAGAACAAATGTAAATTGAAGAACCTTTATATTAAAAGAAGTAAACTTTTGCCAAGCTGCTACAGAATAATACTTTGTTTGCCAAAGTTCTCGTCTTTTTTTTTATGTCTGTGTATGACAGTGTCTAGCAACCTGTTTTGAAATCATCCAGAAAATGCTAAGTCACATATTACTTGTAAAAGCCTAATAGCTTTTGTTATTATAAAATATTTGTAAAGCATGACCTCAACTTTTAAATACACTTTGAATTTCTTTTCTGAATTGTTAAAGTCATTGATAATTTCATTTAAAACACTAAATTCTGTCACCTCCTGTTTACTTTCTTCCTTCAAATGTTTTTCTTCTGTATAGTATAAAAACATATTTTATGCCCTCTTACCTGAATAAAGACTTGTACTTGGCGTGTGGCCTCAGTTGCTGGGCTTTGCGTGGGTGTTGTCCTGACAGGGTCTCGCACCTGTGCTGTCCCTCACCCAGTGCTTGCTCTGTGTGTTTTCGGCGTGGCTGCGAAGTGCATGTGTGGACACAGGGTCCACTTCTGAGGCACGTCAGCGCAGTGATGTAGTCCGACGTGTGCTTGACGGTCCGCACGTGATTCCCAGGTGCTTAGCACAGGTGACTGTGTGTGTGACATCACCAGCCAGAACAGGAAATAGATTTGATGAGAACAGGAAATAGGACTGATGAGAAGGGCCATAGTATTTATTGATAGGCTTGTGTTTAGTTTGGAGTAGGTGTAACATCAGGGTACAAAATTCAGGAGGCACAAAGAAGTTAAGGTGAAAAGTCTCTGTCATAGCGCTTTTAGCAGTTCTTTTTCTTTCTTTTTTGGGGGGGGCTGTGCTGGGGATCGAACAAGTTCTATTTTAGGAGAAATTTAGGTTAAGCTGATTGTGGAGCATCAAGTTAGAAAGAAAGGGTGGAAAATACTGTCGTGATGATTTCAACATCATCTGCCTAGAGGGGCTTTGCTGGAACCATTAGAGTGGATAAGATCACCCAGGCAATATAATGTGGAGAGAGAAGTAGTAATAGAAGAAACACTATTCAGAGGTGAAGTGCAAAAGTGTGGTAACAGGTGTCTTTTGGGCGAGAACAATGGTGGAGTCTGGTGAGACTGGGAAGAGCCTTAGTTCTGACTGAAATCATAAGGCGGGTGGATGAGAGAAAGCATGGATTCCCATGGGCAGCGTCAACTCGGTACAGTGGTTCAAAGAAAAGTCAGGTTATAATAAAACCCATAGAGGAAAATTTATCAATTTGATTACATTTGAAATGACATCCTAATTTGGCTCTAATTCGGCCCAAGAGAAGTGGGGACTGAGATGGGTTAATCAGAAGCTGAGCCCACCCCCACTCCTTTTCTCCTTCTAAACTTGGTCTAATGGCCCCTTCAATGTTTTTGTTAGTATAGCCTGACCATCTATGTTACAGAAAGAGTGTTAACTTTCCTGTCTCCTCTTTACCCTCAAACACTCCCTTTCCTTATCAGCACCCAGACCCTGACCTTTGCCCCTTTCACTTGTCAGTATAGTAATAAAACATCCTCACTGAGACTCCTGTATTTACTCAAGCTCCCTAAACCTTATCTCGTGCCTAGTACCATAAAACCCATTTTGAGTCTGTAACTTCTAAACCGCCAGAATTCAAGAAAACAACATATGACCAATGTGACATTCTTCGTACAACTCAAGATTTTGCTGTATGTTAACATTCTTCTAAACCGTACATAAGGGATGGACAGACAAAGACTCGGGGTCGAGAGCTTTGTGCGTGAGCACCTCTCGATTGCTGGCTAATAAATCAGACTCAATTTGGCTTTTGTGTTGGGTAGCGTCTCTCTCTCGTGAGACCAAGTGAAGTGGGATCAGGTCGGCCAGTGGGGTGGGCTCAGACGTCCACTTCACATTAAAAAGTCCTTACAAATGTGTATGGACAAAGATAAAACACAAGCAACAGATGAAATAATGTGTAAAACAAAAACTGAGTGGCTGGCATTGTTTCAGCATCCACAACGGGCCAGGTGTTACCTTGGTGCATTCTCTCATATGATCTTCACATGACCTTGCAAAATCAGCTTTGAACCTAGAATTTAGGTAACTTTGTTGAGGCCACATTTAGCAAGTAACAGAGCAAGACATAAGCCCAACATTATTCTACAATCCACATATTCACTGTTAAACTGTGGTATTTGTCAAATAAAATTATTTTAACTGAGAAGGATAAATAATATTAGGAATTGTGCACACACAAACACAAATCCAGAACTAAGAAATGTGTGAAAATACTCTTCTGAGTTCAAATTTAAGTGGTCGTGGGTTATTGGTTCACAGGCTGGTGAAATGATAGCCAATGTTGATTAGAAACAAACTCTACACTCTTGGGCTTGTCTCTCAGGTCCTTCTTGCCTCAAACGAAGAATTGGAAGAGACCAGACCAAAACAGTGTCAGAAGTTTATTTGAAAAGTGAGAGGTGAGTGGGTATGGGAGAAACCAGCTCTGCAGAGCAAACTTGGGTGGAAGAAGGACCTGGAATAGTTTTGACTGGCAAGCCATTTCTAAAGGAACTACTCAAAAATTATCTGACTTGGAGGTATCAGATTTTACAAGAAGTTTTACTCAGAAATTCAAGGGCATCAAGGAGTACTGGCAAAAACGGAGAGGTCCCCAGTCGCCTGTGGCTGAACAGGTCTTGGTTGCTATAGGGGACACATGACTCTGGCCCAGAATAATAGATCTCAAGGGAGGTGTCATGTTATCTCAGCCAGGAGGGAGCCCTGAGGCAAGAAACATCTCTCTCCATAGTTGTATAGCTTTTGTAACTCCCAGGAATCCTGCCACACAACGCCACAAATTCTAAGTGCACTTAGTGCAAGCAATCCTTAATAAGCCACATCCCATTAAGAACATTCCACAGATAAAAGTCCTCCTGCCAAGTATCATTAATCTATTTACCATGAGGTCCAGTTTTTGGCAGGCTTACAAGGAATTTAGGTGTGTTGTTCCATCTTTTTTTCTCTAGAAGCAAAGTTTAGCCGTTTAACTCCTTTTCCCCACTCTCCTTAGGCCAACTTGCATGTGAGCAGAGATACATAAAAGGATGATCATTGCAATATAGTTTCTTAACAGGAAAAATAGAAATAACCTGAAAATTCATCAACAAGGAAGAAAATGAAAAACAATCTTCAAGTGCACTAATAGGAAATCGTGGTACACCTTTTCTACAAACCCCAAAAAGAATGAAGCAAGCCAGGGGTATTTCTGGATGAAGAAATGACTGTGTTACTCAGCTGTTGTAGAAGAGATGAAGATGGGGGAGAACTGTAAGATAGTGGTAAAAAAGAAATAGAAAACATATCCGGGAAAGATGAATTTCGGGAGGAAACGATGGGTGATAGAACCCTAAAGAGATGTGGAGTCTGGAACCCCATGCCAACATTCAGCATTTGTTAATCTTAGGTCTAGAATTCTCCTCCAGTCTCATGTACTCAGAGTGGGGTGTCTGGAAGATGATTGAGTCATGGGGTGCTGTACTTACCAGTAGATTCATCCATTGATGAGTTCATAACTGAATGTGCTGTTAGGAGGTGAGCCTGGTTAGAAGTGGGTCACTGGGGGCCTGACCTGCAGAGGTGTGTATTTGTCTCTTGGTGGAATACGTGGAAGTGTGTATTCTTGTCCCTGGCTCCTCCCTTCTCTCTCTACTTCCCGGCTACCATGGGGTATGCACCTTTTTTCCTCCATCACGCCCTCTTGTTACCAGGTAGGTTCCAATATTCCTGGGTTCTTCCCCTCCTCGAACAAAGAATTGACTGAGGGTGGCAAAAGTAATTCCAAACTTTTATTTAAAATTATAAACCAAAAAAGAAGAGCTGGCCCTGCAGAGCAAGTACAGGCCAGAGAAAAAGCCATGGAGGCTCTGCCAGCAGCACTGGTCCTTAAAGAGCAAAGCCACGGGAAAGAGGGGGACTCTGCCCTCAGCATGCAAGGGAAAACAGGGGCATCCCCTGAAGGTGCCAGAGAAAGACAGAGGCCTTCCTTCCGGTGTCACTTCTATTTGTAGAATAGGGCTCCCTCAGAAACTGGCGAGAAGCCCTACTGTCCACGTGGGAGGGGTGGTGCTTGATATTGGCGCCTCAGATTGACATCAGGTCCCCAAGGCTGATGTCAAGTCCAGGTCACTCCTCTGGGGCTGACATCAGGTCCAAGCCCTTCCTCCAGGTCTGCCCCCTTGCCAGCCAGCCTTAGCCACGCCCTACTCCTACCACACTCCCACAATGCTGTTTCTGCCGTGGATCCCACCAATCGTGGATTGAATCCTCCCAAAGGTAAGCCCAATCAATCTCTTCTTTAAGTTCTGGGTGTTGTGTATTTTCTCCAGTGACAGGAAAATCACTAATACAGAAAATATGTGAGTTCTGAAGAACTAGGTGCTTGGACTGCAGTCACACAGGCAGGGGCTGCGGAATGATCCTCAGGCCGGGCTCTCCTTGTTCATGAAGTGTGCTGGCCACGGGAACCCCTCAGAGGCCTGTGGAAGTGAGGCACAACTGTTTGAAGATAGGCCACCGCCAGCCCTGCAGACTGCGAAGTCTGAGCAAGGGCAGTGGTCTCTAACCCCCGCAAGAGTTCATGTTCCAGAAAATGTCAATCCTAGAGACCCGCCTCCTTTCCATTAATTTCCATCATGTTGGGAATATAAACATTTCAGATTACAATCTTTATATTCTTTTAATCAAACCCAACAGAATCTATGCAAGTACAATTTTATCCTCCATTATCTACTTAAAAATACACAAATTCTTTTTGGAACCTTTAGAGACTTTTATGTCAGTTCTCTCACAGCATTTTATATTAATGTAATTTATATTTTTATATTTCAGCAAAATATGTGTACAAATGAAACCATTTTAAAGCGTAAGAAATTAAATGTTAATTCTGGACTAAATTAGTGTTATATTTTTAGTTCACAATCAATCAAGACAAAATGTTACACATCTGAATAAATTTAAACAGTAAAACGTTATAAGAAATATATATTTTAATGAGGCAGATGGGTTTTTTATTGGTTAGTTTATGTATATTGGGAAGATATGTATGTCTAGAATGACATGTGCTTCACTACCAATTCTATTTGTTTTTCTTTTTTGGGGGGAGCTGCTGGGGATCGAACTCAGGGCCTTGTGCTTGCTAGGCAACCCTCTACCACTGAGCTAAATCCTCAGCCCTTCTTTTTCATTTTTATAGATCACATCAGTAGATAAAATCAGAAGGAGCTTTGATATAGCAAAGTCACGTAATATACTGAAGTTTCAAATGATCTATCAGAAATTATTTTTAGGTAGAAGAAGGGTAGATAGACACGATCAATATATGGTAAATGTGTGTATGGAAATATTGCAGTGAATTCCACTGATTTGCACAAATAATATGTTAATTATAATTACTGATTATTTTATTTTTATTACTATTTTAATGATAAACTAAATTATTTTTAGCTAACATAGGAAGGAAGATACAGGCTGTGCTAACATAAAAATGAACGGTAGCAAGAAAAATACAGTGGGTCAAACAAGATAGACATTTCTCCTCTGACAGTCCAAAGATGGGACCAGTCCTGTGCAAAAAAGGTGTTGTGAGCCATGAGGATATCCAGGGACCAAGGTCTTTGGCCCTGACCGCACCTACAGTGTGGACCTTGTCCTCAAGGCCACTCGAGCTCACCCGCAGCACATCCACAGTCCATCTTTCAGGAAGTGTGAAAGGCAGGGGTTCATCCCCATTCTTACTAAAATTGCCAAAGCCGAGTGCTGTGCACACCTGTAATCCCAGCACTCAGGCAGGATGAGGCAGGAGGATCTCAAGTTCAAGCCCAGCCCGGGCAACTTAGCAAGAATGTCTCAAAATCAAAATAAACAGGGCTGGGGATTTAGCTCAGGGGTAGAGCGCTTGCCTAGCAAGCACAAGGCCCTGAGTTCCACCCCCAGCACCTCCCCCCCAAATAATCATGTGAAAATAAAAAAGGGTTGAGGATGTAGCCCCCCGGGAAGGCCTGTGTTCCATCCCCGGTACTGTACCACAAAAAACAAAACAAAAAAATAAATAAAAACAACCCACGACCCGGAATTTGCACATAGTGTTCTTCTCACACCCCTGGACAATCACATAATCATCTCTGTAGGTAGGAAATGTAGTCTTCAGCTGCGTGAGCTGCTGAAATTCATCAGGGTTCTACTATCAAAAAGCAAGAAAGGGATATCCCCACGTGAGGGGCTTCTAACTCCTGCAGTTGTGTAGAAAGCAAAATGAAAAACATCTGATTGCAAAGGGGTTGTTCTGCCTCACCGTCCAGGAAAACCAGAATTCGCGTTGTCCCTTTTCTTTCTGTGATGGGGTGTCCACGTCCCAGGAAGGTGAGAGTGGAGAGGTTGGCAGGGAGCGTGTGCAGGCTGGGGCGGGAGGACACTGCGGGTCGTGTGGCTCGTGGGGATGAGTGTGGCCAGGGGGTTCCGGCTGTGTCTGGCAGGCCAGTCTTCCTGGGGGCCTAGAAAGTATCTTGCTCGAAGGTCAGGCATCAGGCCCCAGGCGGCCTGCAGGCGTCCAGCAGAGGGTGAGCGGGGCCGTGAGGTGCCCTCCGAGGGGAGGCCGCAGGCTGAGGCGCTGGGGGGCCCCTCACTGTGCCTGCAGGCAGCGTGGCTCCTCCTTGACCACCGCCCTCTCCTTTCCCCAGAGAGCCCACGTTTTCTCCCGCCTGTAGCCACACAGCTGCATTTACTTAGCTGTCTCATTTCTATCAACTGTATTTCTCCCACGGCCCTTACAGTTTTGCTTTGGAAGGTTTGCTATCTATGAGGTGTGACCAAGAGATACAGTCGATGTTTCACTTAAAAACATGAGTCTTGCGGCTCAGAGTCTGCCAGGGGCCGCATGAAGGCGTCCATCCTGGGTCTGCACCCACACCAGGGGCGACTAGGGAAGGGTGGGCCCTCTGGCTGTGAGAAGCTTCAGCTCCAAACCTGCCCTGACATGGCTGGGGTAGGTTGTCCTGAGGGCCTTGGTCCCTGGGTGGCTCTTGGCTGGAGGCAAACCCACAGATCTCATCATTGTGTTGCTCCTTGGGGCTCAAGGGGTCTGGATGGCCTTGCTTTTCCTTTCCACCTTTTAGGGTCTTAAATTTGGTTTATATATAATGCCCAGGGTTTTAGCAATACTTAGCAGGAGGGATTGGGAGAAATCAACTACCCCTTCTTCATCTTGCTGATTGCGATTTAACCATCTGTAGTTGCCAGGGTTCTCAAGAACATCTGTGGGGTTTAATTATGTTAATTTAAATAATTCTATTATGGAATACATTTCTTTTTTTAATGAATTCTATCAAAAATTATCCCCCCAGGCCCTGTGACACACACCTGTAATCTCAGTTATTTATCGGGGAGACTGAGGCAGGTGGATCTCAAGTTCAAAGCCAGCTGGACAGTGTAGCAAGACCTTTTCTCAAAATAAAATGAAAAGGGGCTGGGGATGTAGATCAGGGATATAGCACTTGGCTAGCCTACACGAAACCCTGGATTCAAACTCTAGCACTGCCAAAAAGAAGTGTCCTGAAGTCTGTATCTTCCTTACAATTTCTCAGGTGATTCTGGTACATCACTTGTGCTTATATCTGCACGCGGTCCTATATGTTGCTCAATGTGTGAATTCTATGTTTGTGCCCTTTGTCCATTTTCCAGTTACCCTTATATGTGATTCGTAAGATTATCTGCCAGGGAATATAGATTAATGATGGGTTGTATGGAGTTGCACCTACACCCAGGTGCTTTATCAGCTGTGCATTTTTAGTTGTAGGTTGGATATTCGTGTACGTGCCACGTAGGTCTGCTGGGATCATTGAACGGGTCAGTTTAAGGGGCAACGATTGCTTATTGTACATTCACCTGCCCCAGATCTGGACAGAGGGAGATAGTCATCTGATTAGGGAAGTTGTGTCCCCCACATCAAACTTCCTGCTCTTGCACGCGCTATCAGACAGAGGCTGCTGGGAATTTGAAAATGCCTAGAAATTCCTTTGGCAAAAAATAACACTCTCTGGCATTTATTGAAGTTTTTTTTTTTCCTCAGAGAAAATAGCGGTAATACTACACTTTTAGAATTGTCTCCTCTCATAATGTCTTATCCTTGATTTCAAAACTTCCTTGAGAAGTTAAAATAACTTCTATGTCTGAACAAGGATGTGTAAAGTAGATTTAATCTGTTCTCTTCTGAAAGTTATTTTAGGTGACTGGAGTAATTTTGAAAATAACATGTAGTTCACAAGACTCAGAGGTTTGGTTATAGTAGATGAGGTTTAATAAAACAGAAGACTCTAGACTTGAAAATGGAACACTTAGAGGTGATAGGAAGTTCATTATTATGGGCATACTGTAGATGTTCCATATTACCTATTGTTTTGTTCACTTCTTAGAAATGTTATGGGCCTTTTGGGACCAAAAACCAAGTCCAGTTTGCTTAACCCCATTTCATTTAGTTCTCTGAAATAACCATTATGGGGAAAGACATCTTCCAATCTTCTGTATAGGTTGTAGCTGAAAACTACAATGAAACTTAAAATGATATGAAACTCAAGACAATGGATTCTAAGTCAAACAAATAAAGATGATGAGAAAGAGGAACAAGAACTTCAGTTGTACCAATAAAACAGAAGAAATTTGAACTGCAGGAAATCTTATACCTGAAATCTTCTGAGAGTAAAAACTAAAGAAAAACAAATTGATCAAATCATTCATCCAGTTTTCGGTGAGACAGCTGAAAATTGAATAGCAACATGAACAAAAACACTGGCCCAGAATAATAAGCCAGGAGTGAAATGAAAGACTGGGATATATATTCCTGTTCTATAACTTAATGCTGTTTTTCAAAGTCTTTTATTCCTCCGAACCTCAGACTTCCTGATTTGTAAAACAAAAACAAAACAGGTCTTTTAGATATAAAAAGTCCTTTATGCAGCTTAACCTGGTGCCATTCAGTCAAGAGTCCCTTAAGGGAGAGAACTGGATGGTTCAAGTTGAAGTGGGAACCCTGAGTTGACCCTGCTGACCACTCAGAGGTCACTTCGTCTGGGCGTGAGAAGGAGAGTCGCCACATACACGGAATGTTTGCCAGTTCAAGTCCTTTATTAGTTGGCAGTCGAGAGTGGGCTCATGCACCAAAGAACTCTTGACCACCGATGCGATGCAGATGGGTTTTTTTTAATAGGCAGAAGGCAATTACATCAGCATCACAAGACTGTTATCAGAAACTGTAATTAGATCAGAGTCACAGGATTGTTATAGCACTGTCAGTTAAGACATTTTTCAAGAAAAGCAGTTTAACATTGGCAACACTAGGTGCAAATTGTTCTGCCCCACAGAAGGTGGCTTCCTGTGGGGTTTGAGAGAGCGAACAGTTCAGCAGAAGGTCAGGTTCCCATGGAGGCCACCTAACACGGAAGAGCTAGGATAAAATGGAGACACTTCGGCTATCATAAAGTGACAAGCAAATTTTTCTTAGCATGGGGTACTGTATGCAGTTGGTGCTCAATCAGTGTTCCCTGAATGAATGCACACTGAGCCATTTAAAATTTACCATCAATTGGAATGTGGTCTGGGACAAATCCCTTTTGGTAACATGAGGAGATCTCTGAGTCACTTTGCACAGAATTATTACAGAGCAAGGGTTTAAAAAAAAGTATTTTAGCATGCGGCCTGAGTTGCTCTAGAGTAGCACTTTTTCTTGTTTGGGAAAACGCCTTGGAAGCTGTGGCAGAGGTTGTAGTGATCTTTTTCTCATAGCGATAGGCCTCTTAATAGGGCACGTGGCTGCTCAGGTTAAAGACTACAATTCCCATACTCCCCTGAAGGTCAGAGGGATCATGTGACTGAGTTCTGGCAAATGAGGGGTAAGCAGGTTTGTAGTAGCTCTGGGAAACCTTCCTCAGGAGATACTTGGCATGTGGACTTTGGTTCCCTTTTTGGTTCTGCCCCCCTCCAGCTGCCAGCAACTCAAAACATGAGGCAGAAAGCCAGGCATTCGTCGGGGCACGAAGAGCTGGTACCTGATGATTCTGTAGATCAAAGCTGTTTACCATGAAGGTTCTGGGCTACAAATCAGATTTTCACAGCAAGGCAGAAGTAAATATATGTTCTATGCCAATGTTATTTTTGGTTTTCTGTGGTGGGGTGAAACAAATCCTGTAACAGGTAAGGTGCTACAGGAAGCAATAACAAAGTGGTGTTTAATTCAGCAGGAAAAGGAACCTGAGTCAGGAGGGGAAGAAAGTGGAGAAAGCAGAAGTTAGACCTCAGATAGTTTCTTTTTTTTTTTGGTGCTGGGGCTCGAACTCAGGTCCTTGTGCTTGCAAGGCAAGCACTCTAACCATTGAGCTAAATCCCCAGCCCCAGCTTTACCTGAGAGAGTTTCTAGGGTAGGATTTTGCTCTCTAGTCCTGCAAATGGTTCATAAAGTTGGGTGAATCTTCCTCTTTCTCTCCCTTCTTTTATCCCTCTTTTCGCCCTTTCCCATTCTCTTGCTCATTTCTTCCCTCAGGCTCGCCTTCCTTTTTTCCTTCAGGGTACTACATAGGAATCAAGGAAAAGGACTGAGTTCACCTTGCATCTGGGTGAACTAGGAGCAAAGCAAAGACAATTGCTTCAGATGGGAAGGAAGGGAAAGTAAGTGAGACCCATGGGTGCCCAGGAAACATAAGCTCTTGGAGGTATACAGAAATCTTGGTAAGAGTACTGGGTACCAAACTGACCTGATTTTCCAAGTCTATCTAAATCTTACATGACCAGAAAACTACAGCTGGCCACAAAGCTTACAGGAACATCATACCACTCTGAATTCAACCTGAATGAGTCTTAGAATATTAACACACATCCCAGAGAGAGTTAGAATGCAAATTTCACACTAAAAAAAAAGGAAGAGTAAGAAATTTTCCTGCACCGAATCAGAATTAGATTCCTAGAATTCTTTCTTCCAAGCATTTTGAACACATTGCTTCCCATCTCTGTGTTCAATGTAATTTGAATCTATCATGGCAACTGAAAACCAATACAAATCTGGAAATCAGGTCCCTTTCCCTCTCAGCATTCACCGGCATAGCACTGCACAGGTCTGTGTTCTTAAGCCTGCTATGCTTTCCTTCAAAATTGATTTTGTTGCTCCTGGGGAATTTCGAAGACCACAGCTCCTCACGATCAGGCCAGCAGGGAATTTTGTTGCTGTTCTAGATGGAAGTAGATGTTTTGAACAAGCTACCCGAGCTAGCACCATGAAAGATACCTAGTAGGGGAGGAACACTAGACCTCATGGTGGAAATGAGGTGGAGGCTTGACCTCACTGAATGATGGTGTTGATAGGATGGACTGAAGACCTGGGCATTGGATATGGCAGAATGCATGTCAATTCTTGGAAAGTTTAGATTTATTTGATCAGTTTGACCTGTTGGATTTTGGTACCTGATCTGTTAATGTTGTAGGGTTGCTTTCTCAATTGAAATATAGCCTCACTGCTGGTGACCTGAAAGAGTCATCTTCCTCATCTACATGATTCAAAATAGCAGCACAATTGAATTGTCTCCTCTTCTACATCCGGCCCTGCAGCCAGTATAAACGGCGAGCTTTAATCTTTACCACGATTTGTGTGAATTTCCTGGGACTTCCCTGAGTGGTGACCCAAACATGATCCTTATTAGAGTCATACCTCTATCCTGGACTCTGTTGTTCACGAACTTCTCCCTCTGTTTACATCCCTGGCAATAATGTTAAGATCTGAAGTTCATGCCTCGTTGAGCCTGGCTTAGGATATCTTTCGCCTTTGGGACTTCACAGTCCGCTTGAGATTTCCCCTTGAATTTGCCTTTTGTCCTTTCCTCACCCACCACTGTCAGGAGGCAGCTTTCTATGGTTCTCTTGCACGTCTGTGTGACTTGTACATAGAAGGACTCAAAAAATATGGTGTGTTTAAATTAAAAATCATTACAGTAAAAGACACATTGCCATGAATCCCCCTCAAAATACTCCCCTTGCTGCAGACACGCTCCCCCCATCATTCTTGCCACTTCCTGAAGCAGTTCTAGAAGTCCTCTTTTGTGTCTTTGGGAGGGCGATGTAATAAAAAATACAGTGAATGTCACCGCTGAGTGCCAGCCAAATGAAAGGCAGGCTTGTTAAAACATGACAGCCTGGCCTCATCCATCTTAGCCACTGTGTCTGGCTCTTCCCTGAAGTCGAAATGACCATGAAAGGTACATATTTTGAATCAATTCAGGATATTGAGGCAGCCATGACAGCATAATTAAAGACACTCATGAAAGAAGTCTTCCAGAACTGCTTCAGAAAGTGGCAAGAAGGTGGGATGGGTGTGCTCAAAGTGAGGGGGAGGCTTTTGAGAGGGATTAATGGTGACGGGTCTTCTACTGTAATTTTTAAAAAGAAAAATGTAAACATGCACTGTATTTTTTGATCTCCCTGACTGTCTTGGAAGGATAGGTGGGCGCTAATTGCCGTTGTTCTAGGCCGTCTTTTCAAGGATGTCTATATAGTGAGCAGTCTTGGAAGATACAGAATCAGCTTCTGGGCTGGACTGCAGATTTGCTTACAGCCTTCGAAGATGGAATGGTGCCTTTCTCGAGAGCAAAAGGCAGGCGTCCTGCTCATTCTAAGTACTTCTAATTCCTTAGACTCGGGGCTCCTCTCCTGTGCTGTGGCTCAGAGTGTGGGCAGATCACATCTGGTGCTCTTCGCATCCCCTGAATGTAATTGGCTGGACAACCAGGCCAAATGCAATACTCTGACTGCTCATTCCGCTGAGTAACACAGGCCATGTCTCTGTCCCAGGAGTCTTGGGTCTCTTGTCACGTTCCTGAAACTGGCCGGCTAACTTGTTAGCCTGTTAGCCTCTTGACTATCTGAGATTATCAGCTCTGCCTTGTCCTCCTGAATCTAGTACTAGAGATGTCCCTCTACCTTGGTGACTATGGAAGAGGACGGGGGAGAAAGTCTGGCTGGTGAACGCTGATATTCACTGAGGACGGCCTGAAGGACGTGCCTTTCCAGCTAAATATTCCCCTTGGCACCTGTACTTGTGGCTCTGGGCCTTATGTTAGACCGTGCTTCTGTTTTTTGCCATCTGCTGAGTTTGATGGACATGATCAGAAAGAGTGATGTGGAATTTACTGTTGTGGATGTTGCTGGGATAGTTTCAAGGACTCTAGCTACAATAGTATGCAGTTAGGGGCCGCTTTAGGAGGGCCCATGGGAGAAATGTGCCTCAGATATTAGGAAAAGCTGCATTTCTGTTGAGCAGCTGTAGCGCTTTCGTCCTCTGGACCCTATAAATCTTGTGACTGATTGTGTATCTCTACTGTCTCAGCATCTCGGAAGAACAGTGCCAAATTTGTGGTCCAGCTTTTAGAATTAATCAAGGGCAGACAGTTTGCACTGGGGAGTACTAACTTTATCCTGGGTTATTTTTCTTCACTCCATTTCCTCATTTATTTGTTTTTACACTTTTGTAATATATGTGTTTTTCAATTTTTACTTTAATCAACTTTTAAGGCTCTGATATTTCTACACAGTTTCTTATAAGACCACCTCCTATCTATGGCCCCCACCCCATGCTTCCTGTACCCTGTATCTTCCTACTTCTTGGTTTCTGTTCTTTTGGTGCAACATTTGCCACTGATGCTGGAAGACACATTTATGAGACACAACATGTCTGAGGATGTCATTCATCTACCATCACACTTAACTGGTAGTTCAGTAGGTCGGAGCCTTCTTGGCTAGTAATTATTTTTCCTTAGACCTTTGAAGCCTTTCTCCATTAGCTTCTAGGTTTTAGGGCTAACCACGTAATGGTGTGGCCAGGGGATTGCTGGAGCACACTTCTGGGTGTGTCTGGGTAGGTCACGGAGATGTTACTTTGGGCAATTCATCTGGTCCCTGGCCCCTTCCTTTCTGGCACTGTTCCTCTGCTCTGCTTCCTGCTACCATGAATTGAGTAGCTTTGCTCCACCATGCCCTTCCACCATGATGTCTCTGCCTTGAAGCCAGCTGACAATGGACTGAATCCCCTGAAACTATGAGCCATGTTAAGCTCCAGATCTGCTTGCTACTTTTTGTAGGTGCTCAAACTATTACGTTGATCAAAACCTTTTGAAATAAAAGCTGGCTGACTTTCAATTTTAACAGTCCATTTGTGACAAAAAGCTGATGACAGGTTCCTGAGAATTTGTGCCTGTGTCTTATAATCAGTTTTTCTATCCCTTTAGAAGGTGACAGGTCACAAATTCTGCATTCTGGACTTTATAACTCCGTGGCTATTGTAGTTCTATTTTAGTAGTGTAACTGAATTCCACTGACTTGGTAATTTATAAAGAACAAAGGTTTATTCAGCTTACACTTCTGAAATCTCTAGAGTTCATGAGTGGGTGGACACATTTGGTGAGGTCCTTCTGATCTGTTGGGACTCTGCAGAGTCCAGAGGTGACCCAGAACATCAACAGTGAGACACAGTAAGGGGTCTCTTCCTTCTCCTATAAAGCCACGAATGTCATCAGAAGACTTTGCCCTTGTGACCTCATCTAAGTCAAATTCCCAGAGCCCCCACCTCCAAATAACATTAACATGAGTTGTAGAGACATACTCCCAGGCTATCACAGTAGCTTTGAGCTTTTTAATGAAGCAATTCTACCTGTAAGGTAGAAAAGTGCTTTGCAGCCACTATGTCTTTGTATTCTAAAGTGGTGGGTGACATCTGCCCACTGCCCACAGTTTCTTAAGGGCAGGTCTGGGCTTCTTTTGGCCTGAGTCTCCAAACCCAGTGAAGTGGCTGGCAGGGAGGAGATGCCTACTACAGTTGCACCAGATTGATTTGGAGGGCAACAGAAAAACAATTCAGGTCATTTTAAAGTTTAAAAAAATAAAATACATTTGTTAGAAGATAAAATTATAACAAACCTAGGCCTGCAGTTCTTCACTGGTATTATTTGTGATTCTAGAATTGGGTAGCATTTCTGACCAAAAGTGGTTCAGAGTGCCCCATTCCACTAATGAGGTTTTACTTATAGCTCCACAATAGGAAGTGACCTACAGAAATCAGAAGTGAGGTCTAGAGACAATCTGATTGGTTAATGATCCTGTCTGTCTTATTTGAACATGGTCTCTCACTTGTGATTGGCTCAGACTCAGCTACTTGATACAAGGGTAGGTTACAGTCTGTTTACACAGCAAGTTAGGTTACAACTCATTATGTACAGAGAACATTTTAGAGCAAAGTCATGTATGGAAGCACCTTCAAATCATATTCAACACATCAAAGCTTTAATTAACAACCCAAACCTCACCCCCAAATCTTTGAAGAGTAATGCGCAATTTCACTGAAGATAAAAACTGCAGATATTTCCCAGGTGGGGTTGTCATTCCAAAACTGCCAAAATGTCCCCTGTAAATTTCTTTCTCCCCAAAGTCCCAGCCCTTTAGCTAGCTGCCTAAATTCTGTTTCTTTCGCACCCCCTTGTCCTCCCATTCCTAGCCATCCTCTTCTGCCCTCTAGCGGCAGATAGACCGTAACACCACCCGAGTGACTCACACCCCTTCCTATCCAAGGTGACTTGGGCTTGTGACATGTTTCTAACCCAAAGAATATGACAGAGGCGATAGGATGTGTTCTTTTGTTAGGTTTTTGGCAAGGTGGTAGAGGTCATCCTCATGGCCACCTAAGACTGCAATGTCTAATCCTTCATGATAGCATTTTGGAGAGCTCCCACTAGCCTCGAAGAAGCAAGCTGCAGCCATATGAACTCTCCATGGGACAGGCCACCCTGCAGGAAACTGCAGCAACCCTCAGGGACCTGAGCATCTGGGTCCTACATGCACAAGGGGCTGAATCTGCTGACACCCACATAAACTTGGACGAGGACCCTGAGCTCTAGAAAGGACCATGCGCGGTGTCACCTTGTGAGATGGCGCTGGGACCAAACCTAGCTGTGTGTGGATTCTCGACTTAGGAAAACAGTGATGTACTGGGTAGGTGTGGCTTCCAGCTGCTTAGAGTGGATTAATTCGGTGCACAGTAATGGTCAGGCTCCATCTTTACTTCTTTCTTTTTTATACTCATGCAGTGAAGATAAAGTATCTTTCCTAGGCTCCATATTCCTGAGAAATCAGGGAGTGTGTGTGCACACACGCATCATAAACAGACCACAAGTCTCACTTAACCATATCACTCTATTAAGTCACGCATTCCCTTGGTAAAATCCATTGACTGATAACCTTCAGAATCCAACAGACTGCCTGTTCCCAAATCTGTGGTGCCAGTTGTAAATGTTGTTGCAAATGACATATTGTAAATGACATAGTCACATATTATATAAACTGAAAGTCTGAAAATGGATTTTTTTTTCCTTCTGAGAAGAATGGGGACATTCTTTAAAGAAACTGTTGCCATATTAAGTATACATAAAAGGAGAAGATCATAGAAATCTAGAAGAACACAGCTCTGAGATTTCTTCATGAGTATTTTAAAGTTTTGGGTCTCTCTGCAGACCTGGACAATGCATGCTGGTTGCTTGTGTAAGAAGAGACTGTGAGGTTGTGCGACTCATTCTTCAGTCTCTTGGAAGAAAGACTCAAAGAAAGGCCTGTCCTTGCAATGCAGCTGACGAATGAAGAGGAATTTCTGAGCTGTGTGTGTAATCGCTTATACTGCTTTCCCACTCTAATTGAGTTTTTCAATTAATTGATTGTGTTAGCTAAAAGAGCTTCTCCTGAATTTTAATTTTGACATTTCCCTTCCTGTCACAATAAGATTACAGACTAGACATTGTGTCTTTAAGCAAAGGAATGTTTTGAGCTCCCTGGCTGAAAGTATTTTAGGAAAAGCTCGAAGGCCTTGTTGTAAAGCTAACTCTTGAATTCTGCTATTCTGTCATAGAGCAGCAGCAAGCAGAGCTGAAAAGGTAGACCAGGGTTTCGACAACAAAAGACAGAAGCCGTCGCCAGGTGGCTCTTGACACGTTTTCGAATGAATAACATAACAGAGTTGGAAGATACTATCATGGCTGACCTTGATGAGGAATTGCCCGCTACTGGGAATTCATTTAGAAAAAGTAAAAAGTGAAGGACTTCTAGAGAAAACTTCTCCCTCCATCCCTCCCTCCCTTTGTTCCTCTCAGTCTTTGTCCTACTTTTTAAGTAAATAGCTCAGGACGGGGGATGTAGTTCGGTGAGAGAGCACTTGTCTAGCATGCATGAGGCCCTGAGTTTGATCCCCAGAACTACACACACTCTAGAAATAGTTTACTTACATTTAAGATGCAGTGAGATCCCAGGTCTATTACTGATGGTTAATACCAGCCCATACAGCAATCATATTCCTGGAACTAAAAGTCTGGACAGCTGGTTTACCAGTGGGACAAGGCTATCTGGAACTGGGACTTTAACTTTGCTATGGATTTATATAAAGACACGGTTGTGATTGTTGCTTAGAGCATTAAGAATCTGAATTTGGGTTCCATCTGAAGGAGTACATGCAATATTTCTTTGTCTATCCCTAAAAAGACCCTTAGAGGTGAGTGATACCTCTCTTCCAAGGGAGTCTTCAAAATGCTGATCCAAGAAGTACAGATGAGAAGCTGCTCGGAAGTGGGAAAAGAACATCAGAGGGGATTTGCTTTTCTGTGTAGACTGAAGATTGTGGCTTTCCAGACAACAGAATCCTTTCTATGGGCTCCATATTGTAGCCGTTTGCTCCCCCGGTCCACCTCCAACTATGCACATTGTCTGTGAGGCCGAGGGGACCTGCTCGTCCCAAGCCTGTGTCTCCCTTTCTGGACCATGCTCCCGACACTGGGGATGCAGGATTCCCTGCTGGAGAGGCTCGGCTGGCGTCTGCCTCCGGGGACCGTGCAGGCCTTGGCCCTGGGTCATCTCCAGGGTCAACCACAACATCCGTGCTTCCTTTACCCAGAGAGGTGGCTGTGTGGCAGTGGGAAAGGGCTGGGAATAATAGCTACATTTGAATGCAGAACTCCAAGCGGTCCAGGATTTCTAAGTTCCAACTGGGACTTCTGAGTCTTTATGAAGGTATCTTTATCATGCACTAGAATAGAACATAGAGTGGTATCTCGGTTCATGAACTTAATTTCATGTTAATTTCATATTCTGAGATTTTGGAAAAGATGGCCGCAGTCATATCTGTCACTCGATGCGGAGTTTGCAAACACAATTTTGCCAAACGCGTCTGTTTGTGAATCAAATTTTTTGCAAACAAATGCATTTGTGAACCAAGGTGCCCCTGTACTTTATGTAGCAGCCTGTTGATTTGTAGGTTTTGCATATGCTTTGCTTTTACATGCATGGTATATAGGTCCTCACTGCCTGCTCTTGTGGACCGTGCGTAAGCTTGCGTTGCTGGCAAACATACAAATTAATGCAACTTCTATGGGCTAGTCTGGATGTATCTGTCAAAATAACAAATGTATACCCTTTGGCTCAAGAACTCCACTTCTGGAAATGTATTCTACAGATGAATTGATACCACTGCAAAGTAAAATCTGTCTAGTGCAGTTTTGAGACAATCGAAAGTCACCCAAGTGCCCATCAGTAAGGGGGTGGTTAGATGATTTAGAGCTGCCTCCGTGAACCTTTTAGGGACTGAGTGCCAAGCTGCAACCCCAAACCCACTTATTTAGCTCAAAATGCCAACATGCAATTAAACCTGAATACTGAGATTTTAGTTTAGAAAAAAAGAGTTCACATTAACATCTTTTGTCTTAAAAGACCCAGTAACATACACACCATAGGTCCACCACCACTGATTTAGAGCATATCTATGCAATGGAATATTATGCAGCTGTAAAAGCAGAAATATCAGTTCTCTGTGAACTGCTGTGGAAAGATAGTTGACATTTATTGTTGAGTACAGCAATAAGCTACAGAAAAACAGGGAGAAACAGGACTATGGGTTGATATCTGCTTTAACTTGCAAAGAGAAAGACTGGAAAAGAGGAATAGAAATGATTACTTGTGTCCATTTCGGGGAGGGAACAAGATTCTGTACCTTGTATGTTATTTTTATTTTGCAACTACATTAATGTGTTACCTATTAAAATAAAATACCGATTTCCAAAATGTGTTTTGAGCCCCAGAAGCTTCATTCAATGGAACCTCCTGAGGTATATGACAGAATAAGTGATACAACTCTAACCTATACCTACAGCAACCAGCCCAGAAGGGCAGCTCAACATATGTGCCAGACCAGCAGGAAGTCAGGATACTGTGTCTAGCAAATGATCCAGGAAGCCAGACAATAACCCTGTCACAGTGGACTCCAGGCAGCCAGCAGGATTAATAATGGGCAGCTTCCCTAATTTTTGTCCCAATTTCAAACTTAGAACCAACTAGAGAAAACCAGGTGTGCTCCCCCAAACAACTGCACAGTGGAGGCACCACTTCTAGTTCCACCTCCAGCTTCCCCTGGCCAGCAGCCCCCAGTTAGCACACACCTGGAGCCTCCCTTTGCCCCACCATAAAGCCTTCTATTCCTATGCCTGCCTGGGAGTCTGCCAAGTGCGAGTGACTGTGGCCAACTTCCTTGATACAGTGTGTTAGTCAGCTTTCCTTCACTGTAACAACATACCTGAGACAATGCATTTAAAAGGAAGAAAGATTTGTTTTGGCTCACAGCTCCAGAAATTTCAGTCCATGGTCACTTGGCCCCTGGTGGTCCAGTCCATCACAGCATGATACCTGGTGGAGCAGACCTGGTCACCTTATGGCCCCTGGGAAGCAGAAAGACAGGAGGGGCTAGATCTAATAGCCCCCCCTTAGGCCATGCCCCCAATTACCTAAGCTCCTCCTCCTGGCCCCACCCTGTGGGGACCAAGCTTGTAACACATGGCCCTTTAGGGGACACTGAAGATCCAAACTGCGGCATAGAGCAAGTGCTGAATGAGTGGTCTCTGCCTGTTCTCAGTTGAGTGATCATTGTTTATTTCTCCAATGGCCACAACTTTTCAGATCTCCCTAATTCTCCATCTACCCAAAGCTAAGAATGATTACTGGAAAATTTTTGTCTTTATTATTCACTTAGTATATTCAAATGCTAACATGTTCTGGGGTAGAAAGGAGTAAATGTATTGAATGCTGGGAGGGTGTGTTTGTGTGTGTGTGTGTGTGTGTGTATCTAAATTCTCACAAAATAGTTTTTTATAAAACATTGTTTCCCTTTAACATAAATGATAACTATCTCTCTCTACTACTTTGAACCTCAGGTTAGCAGTGTGGATTTCCAGGGCTGGTTATAGAATTCTGGAAGTTAGCACTGGAGGAAATAACTGGCTTTTCAATCAACCTCTTTCAGGTGAAGGATCCGTCACTTAGTTTAAAAAGTGGTACATACAACTGCAGTTTCCGGTTTTACCACCAGATGGTGCCAATACCTCGCTGGTGGTTTTGCCAAGTTGCTTTGATGTCTTCTCAAGTCGTGTTTGAGAGACAAGGGTTAGGGTTAGGGTTAGCGTTAGGGTTATGTTCTTAACCAAGTTGAAGTTTTTATTATGAATTCAGCTTTATATGTAGGTAAAAACGTGTACAAGTGTATACCATCTTTCAGAACAATGTATGCCAGAGAACTAAGCAGCCTGAAAGGAATGAAGAGCTATTAATCTCCAGTAACTACCCTACTTAATATTTAATTTATGCAACTCTTAAAAACCAGCCCCCACAAGTTTGATCTTTCAAAATTTCCATTTGCTTGCCATCTGCTGCACTATAGCCCCGGCATTTAATATTTAAACTTGCTGTGGAGCTGCACTCCCCATTGCTCTCATTAGCTCTTCAGAATATTTCCTCTCTTGGGCTTTCTGCACCTAGGCGGGAGGAAAAGCAGAAGTCACCTCTCCGGAGCGGAAGTCAGTCATTCCAAAGAGGAAATCATTCACTCCTCTACAGCAGAAGTCGCTCCTCCAAACCGGAAGTCGCTCGTTCCTCGCTCGCCTGGCTTTGCTCGTGCATCTAAGCAGGGATTCTGCAGCATGGCCACTCCCTTGCTCCTTATTTCTTGACTTTGCTGGTCTGACCCATGGTGTCTCTCAGTGAGTGCAGCTGTAGCTCTTCCTCCTTAAACTTCGTGTTCTTGAGACTCCAGGGCTCTCTGGAGGTGGTAAAATGCTTTGCTCAGAAACTCTATCTCTCTTGGAAGATGACCCCAAGCTCACTGGTATCGCAGAATACAATCAAAATCAGTCTAATCCTTCCCATAGACTCCGAACATAAAGGAAAATCAGGCATAGGAGTTCTTGGTGTACAATGAACCGGAGATAGTAGATTTATAAATTAGTAATCAAATAAGGATGTCGTATAGGTTAACAATCCTTTATCTGAAAATTTTGAGGCTGCATCTGCTTCAGTGTTTAGAATGTTTTGATTTATAAAGATAATATGATGCACATGACATCTATTGTGTGATACTCGAAATGGTGAAGGTGGGCAACTATGATCAAACCATTAATGTTTCTGCAGGGAAACATAAACGATCACATTAAATGGGGTAAAGACTAAATGACCTCAGATCAGGTCAAAATTTTTTTATTGTTATTCTTGATTTTTTTGTATAAGTACATGTTTGCAGTATGTAATGTTTACATTCCCTATATAGAGTTGGTACATATATAGCATGTCTTAATTCTCCTTTTCATCCTCTTTCCCTTCCTTTCCTGTTGGTTTTGAGTACAAACGAGTTATGAAATAAATCTGGTTGTCCTTATTTCCTGCTTTTTGGATTTCCAGAGTGTGGATAAAGTGATTTAGACCTGTATAGGCTGCTTTGTGTGTGCTATTTCATTTAAGCCTCATGGGAATTCTTTATTAAATATAAAGATATGTATAAGACTATGGAAAATCTGAGGGTAAGGTCAGAGTGGTTAAGTAACTTTCCCGAAGTCACACTTCACAGCCAACACTCAAACCATGGCCTGACTCTAAATGGCCTGTAACATTAAAAAACAGACAAACAAACAAACCTTCTTCTCCTTTTTTTTTGTTTTTTCAAACAAATCTTCTAAAATGCTAAGAACACTTTGACTTTTTGGACAACATTTGGCTTTTTACTCCTATACTGCACTATTCTTTATTTTCTTTGTGGTCGGTGAAAAAAGAATACGATTGAGCCTGGTGTGGTGATGCATTCATGGGATCCCAGGACTAAAGGTGAGGAGGCCGAGGCAGGAGGATGTAGTCGGAGGCCAGCCTGGGCAATTTGGTGAGATCAAGCCCAGCCCGGACAACATAATGAGACCCTGTCTCAAAAAAACAAAAATGAAAACAGAAGAAAATGAAAAAGAAAAAGAAAGACTATGTTGTTAGCATAGTGAGCTGCTCCACCCAGATGGAGGGAAGGGAGGAGGCCAGCTGGTGCATTCACCCAGCCGCCAGGCCTGGTGGGGGAGGAGCAGGGCTGCCCTGCTGAAGGGCAAACAGTCAGCGCTCCAAAGGTCAGATATTCCAGCGGTTAGTGATTCCTGCTGTGCGCTTGGCCTGCGCAGCTAATCAGCCTTGGTGTTGTCTGCAGTATAATCTGCCATCCAATTAACGTCTCCTGCCCCCTTTTGCAAATCGTTAAGGGATTCTGCCCCTTTGAATGAGGACAAGCAGGAGTCATTTGGCTTAATATATTTGTCAGCTGGCCAGGGAAGAAGTGTTGGCATTATTTTGTACATTTTCTCAGGATGAGAATGAATTAAAATACTTGTATTCAAAAGTTGTGCTTTCAAGGTAATTCGTGAACTGTGTTCCATTTTTACATCCTAATTATCCCTTTTCTTTTTTTCTTTGTATCTTTCCATCTCCCAAATTATAACACTATTTATAGTCTAAAGCTTAGGAAGGCACCATCTTTTTTCCTCTGATGTATCATTCTTGTAATGAAATCAGTAACTTAGCAAAAGTGTGGACACGAAACTCTTTTTATATGCCTGTGAAAATATTGCAGGCCACAGTCAACTAGGTAGCCTTTTAGGGGACTCTCCCAGTGACCTTTTATAGATGAAATTTCAGCCTTTTTAAGAAAGATAATCGGATTGTAGTGGTGCACATATCAATACATTATTCTCTTTTATATTTTATGTTTTATTTTCATTTTTTGTTAGTACATGTTTTTTGTATATAATACATTGTGTTTGGCACATGTACGTGACACATCTTAATTCTTTTTTTCATCCCCTTCCCCTCCCCTCTTCTCTCTTTCCCTCCATCTCTTGGTCCCATTCCCATTTGCCGAAGATCTATCTTTCTATTTCCTTTTATCTATCTTTTATTTCAGTCTATTGTTTATTTATACTTTGGGTTTCTCATATACAAGAAACCACACAGTATGTAAGCTTGTATGTCTGATTTATTTCACTTAATATTATGATTTCAAGGTGCATCAATATGTCATTCTTAAATTGTTTAGAAATTTGCCCCTTCCTGAGCTGGGTATGGTGTTGCATGCTTGTAATCCCAACAGTCAGGAAGCTGAGGCAGGAGGATCTTGAGTTTGAGGCTGCCTGGGTTGCACAGTGAGTTCAAGGCCAGCCTGGACTACATTGTGAGACCCTGTCTCAAAAACAAAAACCAAAACAAAACAATAGACAAACAAACAAAACCCCAAGCCAAACCAAAAGATCCCCAATGACTAATTTTTATGAAGGTGAATAGCAGGCATTCATACATCCACACACCTAGCTTCCCAACTGTCCATAATATTTATATGCAATAAAATACACAAATTATTAGTGTCTTGTCTCTTGAGTTCTGATAAGTACATGCTTTGTGTAACTCAAATCCTTCCAGATGATTCCACCACTCCAAGAAGTTCTTTCATCTCCCCTCCCAGTCTTCCCCCCGTTCCCCACAAACATTTTTCTGATGTTCAACACAGATCCATTTTGCCTTTTTTTTTTGCCTTTTCTTTAATATATGTTTATATAGCATCATGTTGAGACTCATTTATGCTGCGTGTAGTTCCTTTCATATTGCTAGTAGTATTTCATGTGCTCATCTGTTCTCCATTTGATGGACATCTGGGCCATTTCCAGGTTTTAGCTTTTATGAATAGAGTTGCTATGACTATTCTTGTACAGATCTTTTTGTGGACACATGCTAGTTAATACTTAGGTGTGAACTTGTGGAGGCAGAGGGAAGAGTTATAATTAGTTTTATAAGAAACTTTTGAAAAGTGCTTACAGGGCCCTGAGCATGGGTTTGATCACCACCTCCTCCTAAAGGGCTTAATATGGGTTTCAGTTTCTCAGCATCTTTGGTCTACATCTTGTTGCTGCCTATTTTTTTTTTTTCATTTTTAGCCATTTCAATGGGTAACTAGTAGTATCACATTATGATTTAATTTGCCATTTATTTACCTGATGGCTAAAAATCTTGGGCACTTTCTATGTGCTTATTCATCATTCATATACCTTTTCTTGTGATGTGTATGTTCAAATCTTGCTCATTAAAACTGGGTTGTCTTTTTAGCAGTGAGTTGTAAAATTTCTTTAAATATTCTGAAGTAGTTGTCAGATCTGTTTTGCGAATATTTTCTCCCAGTCTGTAGGGTGTCTTTGGCTGAGCAGAAGTTTAAAAATATTTTGCAGTTTAACAGAATGTCAATTCTGAAATCTAATTTATCAATCTTTTCATGTTTGGTTATTGTTTCTATTTTATCTTGGAAACTCTATCCATCCCAAAACTGTGAAGGTGTTTTCTCCTGGAAGCTTTTTAGTTATTAGTTTTCATAGTTAGGTCTAAGATCCATCTCAGATTAATTTTGCATATGGCATGATATTAAAATAATCCAGTTGTTCCAATATTATTTATTTAAAGAGTTTCTTTTTTACTTTAGATTTTTTGGCATCTTTGTAAAAGAAATCAAGTAACTATAAGTGGAAGTTTGATTCCCAAAACTGTCCTTTCCATTGGGTTATTTGTCTTTCTTGATGTTAATAACATTCTTGTTTATTGTGACCTTACAGTTAAGTGCTGGGACTACCATTGTGTGCTCAGTGTAACTTTTTTTTTAAAAAAGCTTCTACATTCTGCTGTCCCCACACAGGTACAGCGTCCCTCCTTACCAACATCCCTCATGGGACTGGGGCATTATTTATTGTAAGCAGTAAATCCACACTGATATATCATGATCACAAAAAGTTCATATCTGTATTTTTCATTTTCTTCAGTTCGAATGTGATATGCTGGGGTGTAGATTTTGGATGTTTATGGTATGTTGTGTTCCCTTAGCTTTCTGGATCTGTGATTTGCTGTCTGACATTAATTTCGGAATTTTTCAGGCATTGTTGCTTTAGGCATTTCTTCGATTCTGTTATCTCTTTTCTCTCCCTCTTTCTTTCTTTTTTTTTTTTTTTTTTTTTTTTTTTTTTTTTTTTTTTTTTTGTTTTTTTGTTTTTTTGTGGTGCCGAGGATCAAACTCAGGCCCTTGTGCTTGCAAGGCAAGCATTCTAATCACTGAGCTAAATCCCCAGCCCCTCTCCCTCTTTCTTTTCTTTTTTTTTTTGGTGCTGGGGATTGAACTCAGGACCTGTGCTTGTCAGGCAAGTGCTCTACTGTTGAGCCAAATCCCCAGCCCTCTTTGTCCTTCTTGTATCTCTGTTAATACTTGTGTTACACTTCTTATAGTTATCCTATGGTTCTTGGATGCTCTGTTCCAAATTGTCCTGTTTTTTTTGCTTTCTGTTTTTGAGTTTCAGAACTTTCTATTGATCTATCCTCGAGCCCCGAGATCCTTTCCTCAGGCTGTCTAGTTTATAGAGCCCATCGAAGGCGTTATTCCTTTTTAGTACATGTCTTTATTGTGAACATGTCCTTTTGATTATTTTTTAGAATTCTCCTTTCTCTGTTTGCGTTAACCATCTGTTCTGGAATGCTGTCTACTTTTTCTATCAAAGCCGTTAGCACACTAATCATAGATATTTTAAATTCCCAGCGTGGTAATTCTGACACCCTTGTCTTATCCAAGTGTGCTTTGGGGTTTGCTATATCTTTTCAAACTGTGCTTCTCAGCCTTTTAGTAAGGCTTGTTACCAGACATGATATACCCTGTCTTTTTTCTCTGTTTCCGTTAATGGGTTTCTACTTCAGTAAGTTGAGTTTCTCTGCATGGTCCTGTCTGCCTCTAATTGGGGGGGAAGTGGCTTTTCTGTTGGGCTCAGTTCTGCGAAACATCTGAAGAGTTTGTTGATTTTCCATCTGCTCAGGTTTTTACTTACTGTTAGGATGGAATGACAACTTCCAAACTCCTTCCATCCTTGATCACAAAACAGAAGTCCCCCCGTATAGTTTAAATATTATTTATCTAGCTATAAGTGAAGTTGAAAACATTTGTTATTTTTTATATATAAGGAACATTTGATTGCATTTTCTATGAACTTAGCTCATTTGTGCTCTGACAGTTTAAAAATTTATTTGCTAGTCTTGTCTTTTTTGATTTTCAAGAACTCTTTATATCAAGGAGAGATTAGTTCTCTGTCTATGAGATAATTTGCCTTTTATCTCATTTTGCCATTTGCCTTTTAACTCTGTTTATGGTAGTTTTTTGCCTTCCAAGAACTTTAAAAAGCAAATTTATCAATACTTAAAAAGTTTCTGTATGGCGAATCCTCAAAACACTAAAAATAGAAATTCCTTTCAACCAAGCTATTCTTCTAGGTATCTTCCTGAGAGAGTTAAAGACATCATATCACATTGATACATGCATATGCATGTTTATAGCAGCACAACTCAGAAGAGCACAATCATGGATGTGGACTTTATGTCCATTGACAGATGAATGGGTAAAGAAAATGTGGCATTTAGCCAGGCTGGTAATCCCAGCATGCAGGAGGCTGAGGCAGGAGGATTGCCATGAGTTCAAGGGCAGCCTGAACTACAGAGTGAGACCTTGTCTCAAAAAAAAAAAAAAAGAAAAGAAAAAGAAAAAGATAATGTGACATTTTTACATAATGGAATACTACTACTCTGCCATAAAGAAGGATAAATTGAAGTCATTTGTAAGAAAATGGATGCTCCTTGAGATCGTAATGGAAAGTAACATAAATCTCAAATATTGCATGTTTTCTCTTATATGAGAAAAACAAAGTATAAATAAATTAAAGAGCAAAATAAAAGATAGATAATAGGGAACAGGAGGGTCGATCTCTTGCAAATGGGAAGAGGATCAAGAGATGGAGACAGGAGAGGGGAAGCAGAAGTAAAAAGATTCATGTGTCATAAAAGGCCAGGGCTTTCTCAGATTGGTGCTGTTTTCCTGAGACACTCTCACACTGGTGAGTCTTGGTGAAGCAGACCCTCTGAGCCTCTTGGAGTTTAAGATGAATTTCAGTGCTGGGTAATTTTTCATCCTCTGTGCCGCCACGGTCACACCCTGTGACAACATGCATCTACCAACTCTACACAATGAATGTAATCATTACATACTACAAACATGTACTAATAAAATTTAAAAATGTGAAAAATGATTTTGGGATTCTGAATCAAGTGTGGAATCTCAAACAGTTTGGAAATGCATGAAAGTAAACAAGAATTATTTCATCATCATTGTCATCATCATCCTCCTCCTCATTATCATTTGAAACACCATAGTTGACGTAGCCACTTCTGTCTCCTGAGGGAATAGATTTCTCCAGAGTAGGTCTTTCTTATTTTTGCCAACTCCCTTAAAGAATCATGTAATGTGGGAACATAGATGATGAGGAGGAGCAAACAGAGAAAGGAGAAACAATCTGGTTTGCACAGTGAAATAAAAATGTGTCCCTTTCCGGGAGCACCTTGGTGGGGGTGAGAGGGAGGCTGAGGGAAAGAAGGAGAAATGAGCTCTTTGGTCTTATGGCTCAGTCTAAGCACTAATCCTGTCTCAGAGACCTATATAGATAGCACTCCAAACTTGCCCATATTCTTGTTTTTAGTGTCTGTGCTGAATCGAAGCAGCAGAATGCGAAACAAGTTCAGTGTCATTTCCTTCAAGGATTAACTCATCCTTCTGGACGTGAGAACTAAACAAGCAACACCTGAGTGCTGCTGGCGAGTTCTGTACCCAAGACATTTCGGATTTCAACAAGGGACTCACCCACCTGCAATAACAACAGCATCACAAGGCACGTACACAGACCCTCTCTTTCCCTCGGCCACAGTCTGTGGGAATGGCAGCTGGTTCCTTGCTGCCATTTGTTGACCTGCAGCCTCTTATTTTTCTTTCCAAGGAGACTGAATTCCACACTGATGTGATTAGAGTCCTCTGCGGCGTTCTTCTGGAGCCCTTCACAGTAGCTGTGCATCCCTTTAGGGTGATGATGACATTTTCTGGAATGCTGGTGGTGTCTGATTTCTGAGAATTGGCTTCATTCTCAGAGTAGTTGTGGCAACCAAAGGACCTTGTCTTCTTCAAGAGGCCAGGACAGACTTAGCAGCTGGGACCTGGAGCCTGGAGCCAGCCAGCCTGGCTTCAACCTCCTGATTCATCATTTAAGAGACCCGTGGTTTTGGGCAAGTGACTTCACTGTGCTTAGCTCCATTTTCCTGTCATACAGGAGGAGGACCCTGCAGACCGCTGGTGTATGGCTGTGGGCATTAAGGGAGGTGACACACAGCCTCTTCTTATTTCTTAGCCCTCTGCCAGCATCTGCTCTTGCCAGTGCCTGCAGCAGTGTGGGGGACAGGGAACTTTGCTTCCGTTTACAAAGGATGTAATGGAGACATCGAGAATTTAAGCCTTCCAAGGCTGGCGGCATCTTGGGTTTCCCACCGATCATGTTTTGGAGTGTGCTCCAGCTCCAGGAGGCTGTAGGACAGAGTTTTGTTCTTTCCACGAATCTCAGAAAAGCCCAAAGTCTTACTGACTCCTCAAAGCCCTGTGCATCCCTGATAGGATCTCTCCATATCTTGGCTTCAGCTCATATTTGCCAAGCTATAATGTGGGAATCACTGGGAAAATATTAACCCTCGGGGCCATCCTGAGCTGGGAAGAGCCTGTGTGTTTTCCCCAGCATCTGCAGTGGCCTGGAGCTGGGCAGATCGTGGAAGTCCTTGGCATGTCCTCCCATGTATAGGCTAATTGACCAGAGCTCGGTGAACTTCAAGTTACATTTTTAGGCCCTAAGGTTGAAAGGGGTCCTGCAAATGCTTCGTATAATTAATTAAAAACACAGAGCCCAGCCAACAGCCAGTGCCCCAAGAAATCCTTAGCAGCCTCTGTGTGGGCTCTTTAACTCTCCTCTCATTGCCATCCATCCCGGAGCTTTGGAAGATTAATCCCCCTTAACGACAGATTCATGATCATGAGGCCATTATTTTTTGATTCCATGGTTTAAAGAAGTGACCCAGAAAACAGATTTTAAAAGCAACCACTCTCTACTCTCTTTCACTCTGTGCAAAGGACCAGATTAAAAGAGCGTGCGCTTGTATGAATATTTATGCTGGAACCTCTGCCAAATTGGATTAGGGGAGTTCATTCCACCGGGCAAACACGGATTCTGTACTCAGATTTAATGAGGGGCTGACATGTTAATAGCGGACTGTTGCATCTGCTCATCAAGAAACCTGAATGCACGGTAAACGTGCGCCCCACATCTGGGGACTTGGGAGAGAGGCTGCCTTGGCCAGGTTTTGTTGCCCTGGGAAAGCTATTGTCACAAGGAAGAGGGTCCCAAAGGCTTTGTGACTCACACCAGAGATGAGGAGTGGGACTCTAGTCTTAAGATGCCTGGGAAACCCCCTCCTGACACACCCCCCTGGCAGCATCCTTGGGCCACCACAGGATGCGTGGCTGCCGGGTACCAGGAGGGTGATGCCCAGAGAAAGCCCGGGACAGGATGCTGGGAAAAGACTGAGAGAGCCCGTGTCTCCACTGTGGATCCCCCACCTGTGCCTTCCAGGAAGCAGTGGCTCACGGCCAGATTTCGGGTCTTCCTGCTCTGAGCCCTGTTCCCAGGGACTTTGGGCCTCTCTGCGATGTACCCCCTAGTTGGCTGGAGAGACTTGCGATCTCTTCTAAACATAACAGTTTTAAATGTGAAAAAAATACAGGACCACAAAGAAAATCACGCTATTCAAATATTAAACATGTTTTGAAATAGTTGGAAATGGGCATACATACTCTACATCTTTTTTTTTTTTTTCCAATACTAGGGATTTAATCTGAGGGACTCTGTCCCATTCGTAGCTCCCCTTTTCCTATTTCTAGACTGGGGATTGAGCCCAGGGCCTTCGTACTGAACTACACCCCCATCTCATCCTGCAATTTTTAATTTCGTGACAGAGTCTTCCTTAGTTGCTAAGTTATCCAGGCTGGGTTTGAACTTGCAATCTTCCTCCCTCAGCCTCCCGAGCACCTGGATTCCAGGTGTGCACTCCATGCCCAGACATGTGCTTTTTTGGGGAATACATTAAACAAGGAGATCCAGTATAGGCTCTAATAACTGCACAATGAACATAAATGAGAACAAACCATACTTTAAGAGACAATAGAACCCCATTACTTGTGAATTTGCCTACTTGCTCACACTGTTTCACAACCCCGAAGTTAGTACTTGTGCTGCTTGTTCCAGTATGGTCACAGTGAGTGGTGAAGGGGTTGAGCTCTGCCTCCACCTGTTCCCAGCTGAGAATGGCCAAGCTGTGCTCCGCCATCTTGTTTCTGCTCTTCACTTCAGCAAGAGTCCTTTTCAGGCCTTTCTGAGTGCCCTGTGTTCATGCTTTGTTTTTGGTGATGACAGTGTTTAAAATGCCCCCGAGCATAGTGCGGAAGTGCTTTTCGTTGTCCTCAGTCAAAGCTGTTTTGTGCCTTAAAGAGAAAAGATGTGTTGGAGAAGCTCCATTGACGCGTGAGTTACAGTGCTGCTGCTCTGAGTTCAGTGTCGATGAATCTTACAACTTAAACATGGTGCCTTTTAAACAGAAGCCACACATGAAACAAAATTGCGCACTGATGGGTTGCAAAATGTTGTGATGCATCTTGCAGGGATCTGACCTAGGAGCCGTGTGGTTGCTTATCGAGGGTTCAGGCTGACTGTGTCAAACATGTCCACCATGGCTATCCAGGACTGGATTTCTGTCTTAGCCCAGTGTGGTGGCACATGTGTGTGTAATCCAGGACTTTGGGAGGCTGAGGCAGGAGGATTGCAAGTTTGAGCTCACCCTGGGCACCTTAGCAACTTCGTGAGACCCCGTCTGAAAAAACAAACAAACAAAAACCCCAAAAGGATGTATCTCCGTGCAGAGGCCCTGGGTGTAATCCCTAGTACCAAAATCAATCGATCAGTCAATCAATCATTAAAAAGATTTAAAAAGGGACCATCTCTGTAACAGCTGCAAAGCGATGGGAAATTATTTACGACAAACCCTAACTCAGCTGTGTTTTGTTGCCTGCATCCAAATGGAAAAGACCTGCTAATTTCTCCCCATTCACATTTGTAGGCACTCTTAAGTGCAGGGGTGCCTGGTTAAGAGTGACTTCTCCAGAGAGACTGAATCAGAAAGAGGGTGAGACGGGAACACGGGGGCAGACCCCGGCAGACGCGGGTGCACGCCACTCCTGAAGGGAGAATTTTAAGGGGCTGCTTTCCTGGGGGTCCTGGCATTTTTTTCCACCAGGGCTTGAGCCTAGAAGGTCCTACAGCAGCTGACAACTGTCCAGGGTGGTGGAAACGGGGGTCCTTGGTGATCATTCACGTGCAAAAGATGGTGCTCCAGCTCAGCAGTTTGGGCCAGGACAGGGCTTTCCTCTGATAACAGGACAAACAAATGATTAGATGAAGATCATGTGGGAGCCCGGAAGTTGGCTCCAGGGCTGCCCAGAGGGGAAAGCAGCCCTCAGCTCACAGGTTTTCTTACTTATTCTTCTTATCTCAAGGAACATGCCTCAGTGGGTCTAATTCAAATGTGTCAAAAAGATGCTAATTAATTGCTTTTGATTGTTGCTTTCCTGAGATAGAGTCTCGCTCTGTAGTCCGGGCTGGCCTTAAAGTTGCTATGAAGCCCGGGCTGGTCTCCAACTTGCGATCCTCCTGCTTCAGCCTGCTTTTTTGTTTGTAAGTAACAAAAAATAATCAAGTATGACCTGGAGAGCAACATTAACTTTTCCTCCCTCTCTCCTTTCCTCTCTTCCTTCCTTCTTTCCTTGCTTCCTTCCTTCCCCCGCCCTTCCTTGGTGGGCCAAGTGTTGCTGTCGTGCCTACACGCCAGGATTGAACATGCTCAGCCAGGTTCCTGCCTCTGGAGCTTCATTTCTGGTTCTGGACTTCTCACTGGAACCCCCCAAATCAGGAACGGAGAAATAGTAGGGAGATGAGTGTCTGACACCCAGGAAGGCCCTGCAGGTGCCTTTTCGGGGGCAGCACACACCCACCATGACTCAGAAAAATTCAATTGAAGACAGCAGCTCTGGGGACACAGTGTAGAACTACAGGGTGGGACTTGTCCCCGCAGTGAGCCTGTGGATCCTGGATGCCCAGAAGAGACGGGAAGCCTGGTGCATCTCTGCCTGCTGATGGTTCCCAGTCCACGGAGAAGGACTTGGTCAATGGGAAGAAACCCATCTGGGTGGGCCTAGAGTGGAGAAAATGAGGATAGACCTAGACCTATCTGGTCCCTGGGTTCCTGGCTCAGGGCACAGGGCCAGGCCTCAGCCTCTTGTTCTTGGTGTGACAATAAAATATTCCTTATTATTTCTTTACATTTAGTACTTTATTTCTGCAGTACTGCTGTTTTCTCAGAAAACTGAGATGGGGCCGTGAGCTTGTAGCCCTTGGTTTCTCAGTGCTGTGCCCTAGGAGAGGGGCAGGGCGCCAGGCTCAGGCCCCTGTCCTAGGTTTGGATGTTAAATGTCCTCCAAAGTCTATACATTCCTTTGAGGCTCGGTGCTCAGGGTGGTGCTGCTAGAAGACAGAGCTTCCAGAAGCAGGACCTAGTGAGGGTTTTTTGGGGGGGGGACTGCCAGGATGAAACCCACGGACTCATGTTTGCTAGCAAGTGCTCACCACTGGGCTACATCCCTTTTATTTTTAACTTTGAGGCGAGGTCTCATCAAGTTGCTCAGGTTGGCCTTGCACTTGTGATTCTCTTTCCTCAGCCTCAGAAGTAGCTGGGTTACAGGTATGCAGCTGTGCACCTGGCCCTAGAGGAGGCGTCTGGGTTATTGCCAGCGTGCTCCTGAAGGGGTGGTAGGTGCCTGGCCCCTTCTCCTTTCTTGCTTTTGCTTCCTGGCCATGAGGTTAGTGGTTTTCTCTGCCATGTTCTCCTGCCATTATGTGTTCACCATAAGCCCACAGCAAAGATGGGACCAACCAATCATGGGCTAGAACTTCCAAAATCAGGGTCTGGGGGCCAGAGATTTAGCTCAGTGGTGAGAGTGCTTGACCACTAAGCATTTTGTTACAGTGACAGAGAGCTGATTACTATGTTATCCTTCCTCAGCCTGCTTGGCTTTGCCCCAACTTTTAAAATAACTGCTGTCTTTCAGGACTTCTGAGGATGATCAGGGCCAAAAAAGAGTTCCCTATCCCCCAACAACAGGAAAAGGAAGACAAGGTTACCAACGTCATGGGTACTCCAGGACACAGCAGTTCAAATTGCAATAAGGTACACTGGAAGCACTTGAAACAGGGGAGGGATGGGGTAGAATTGTTTCCGAAGGATTGTACAGTTGTAGTGCAGCATTTTGAGTCTGTGAGATTGAATGATTCAAATTTCAGATTGAAAAGCAATGTTATAACAGGTATTGGTATCCTGGTGTTTAAAAAATAACATGAGATGCTGAAACACCCAAGTGGGTTCTGGGATTGCCAAGATCCTATAGGAGGACATGTCCACTGGGATGTGGCTACACTAGGTTCCTGCAGCCAGACGCCTCGGAATCCCTCACTCTCCAATGCAGTCTTCTCGTTTTTATTTTCTGCTTAAAACAGAAGCCCCCTGACCATGATCCGGTGCCCTTTTGTGGTCCGCCTGCGGGGGACTAAGAGTGCTGCTCATGTGACAAAATGAATGTGTTGACATTCTAAGTGTGGTGGCCCCAGCACCAAAGCTCATGTTCAGCTTGGCAAATTGACCTTGGGAGCAAAGATGGATCCACCATAAGTCTCCTAAAGATAAAGTCTTAGGGTCCCTTCCACAGACCTGGGAGAGGCCCCAGAAATGAGTCCACATGGTCATGGTCTTTGAAAGCTTTGCAAAAATAGGATACTGTAAACACAATCGGTCCTTCTCTGTCATGCTTTCTCATATAGCCGATGACACTGGAGTGGCAGTGGGAATTTGGGGGATTCTCTCTTAACTTCAGCTAAGGGGAAGTTGAAATGAAGAGCTACACAGTTTAGGTTTACGTGTTGGGCAGCTATTTCTATTACTGTGACAAAATTCCTGAGATAATCAGCTTAAAACAAAGGTTTATTTGGGCTCACAGTTTCAGAAGTTTTAGTCTATTGTCACTTGGCTCTGTTGTCTTGGGCCTGTGGTGGCATAGGACATTGAGGTGGTAAGAGCATGTGGCAGAGGAAGCCTGTTCATCTTATTGCAGCTGGGAAGCAAAGAGAGAGGCAGGAGTGGGGTCCCAATATCCCCTCCAAAGACATGTCCCCAGAGACCTCACTGCTTCCCACTGGGCCTCACCTTTTAAAAGTCCACCACTTGCCCATAGTGCCACAGGCTTGGACCCAGCCTGTAACATGTGGGCCTTTGGGAAACGTGTAAGATCCAAACTATGGCAGTTTAGGTTGATATTTATGTGGCTGGCAGTCATTTCTGTGCCTAGTTAGGTTGTTGCTGGGTCTTGTCCAGCAGCAGCACACTGAAGTTGCGGGGCTGCTGGTTAGATCGTAGTGTGAACGTGTGTGGGTCATGGAGGAGAAACAAGACCTGAGATGTCCAGAGCCAAAAGCTGGTTGGAGGCAGTGGCTTCATCAGCTGTGCACTGTGGGCAGGATGTGTGGTTTGCACTGGTGCTGGATACTTCACCACCCAGAGCGTGGGTTTCACACCTGCAGATTCCGCCTACTGCCCGGTGAGACCTATGATGCTGTGTCTGTAGGGAACACACTCAGACATTTTTCTTTCCATTGTTTCCTAAATATCAGCTGCTTACATAGCTTTACATTGTGTTGGCTATTGTGAGTCATCAGAGATGATTTAAAGTTGTAGAAGGATGTGCACACATTGTTTGCGAAGACTGCACTGTTTTGTAGAAGAGACTTGAGCATCAAGCACTGTGGTATCCACAGTTTGTCCTAGAACCAAATCCCTGCAGATTCTGAATAAACAATTGTATATTCACATCCATACTGCAGTTCAGTGTTGTTTTTACTGAGGCAGATTTGGGTGTGGCGATTTACTTGGGAAGCAATCCCAGGAAGCAGGACTCAGGACGCAGGACACTGAAGTGAGGGGAGGAAGCGAGCAAAGGGGGCCGATGCTGCAGGAACCTGGAAGGGTACACAGAGTGTCCTCCAAACTGACCACTAATGGAGGGAGTGGTGCCTTCATTTCCTGGCCTCGGGCTCCCCGTGGTGGGTGAACGACCCCATACCGCTGGGCTGTGCCAAGCTAGCTGCTCCAGGTAGAATGCAGAAAGATGTGCCCACTGGTGGGCCTGGGTGTACACAGAGTGACCGCTGAATCTGCGGCCACTTTCAGAAGCAGGGAAAGAGGGCAGAACACAGGTAAGGATGGTGTTCAACAGAATCGAGCAGAATTCCTGGGCTTCTACAGGCAGAAACCTGCACCAGTACAGTTGTCCCTCTGTACCTGTAGGGACGGTTCCAGAACAAGGTGCTAACATGCCTTGTATAAAATGGTGTAGTATTTGCATATAACCAACATTTTCCTGTACACTTTAAGTCATCTCTAGATTATTTATTGTGCTGATCAGTTTTTCATTACTATAACAAATATCTAAGCTAATCAATTTAAAGAGAAGAAAGGCATATTTTGGAGGTTCCAATCCATGAGCAATTGGCCCTGTTGCTCTGGACTTGTTGGGCGTGTGTCGTGGAGGAGGCCCATTCACCTTGTGGCTGAGTGTGAAAGAGAGGAGAAAGGGGCTGAGGCCCTGCAGTTCCCACTGAGGGCATGGCCCAGCAATCTCAAACCTCTAACCAGGCGCCTCAGAGTTCCTACAACCTCCCAGGAGCATGAAACAGAACAATAAGCCTTTAACACATGGGCCTTTCTAAGACCCCAAATATACAAAATATTCGTATGCAGTGTAAATGCCAAGCAAATAGTGGTTATGCTGTATTGTTTAGGAAATAATGACAGTCATGTCTGAATATGTTCAGTATGGGTGAGATTTTTTTCAAACATTTTCCAACTGCAGTTGCTTGAATTCACAGGTGCAGACTGGTGATACGGAGGGTCGACTGAGCTACAAAAGACAAGGGACTCTTTAATAGCTTGTTTCCAAAGGAAATTTGAAACTGGGCATGGTGGCATATGCCTGTAATCCCAGTACATGGGAGGCTGAGGCAGGAGGATGGAGAGTTTGAGGCCAGCCTGGGATACACAGTGAAGCTCTGTCTCAAAAAGTAAAAACAAAAACCGAATCAAAATAACAGCCAAAGGATATCTGAGAGAGGTCTATGCATGGTTACAATAATCCTGAAAATGTATACAATTTCACCAATCATGACTTGTATAGTTGAAAGAAAAGAATTTAAACTATCAATAAGAAGCAACACATTTTATTTTTTAATTCTTTCTGTAGGCAACGGTATCACAAAATCATTGTTATGAGGAAGTGGCATTCAGATTATGCAGCTAAAGAATGTAAGAAAAACGTTTTAAAGAAAAAAACCAATCATTTCTATGGACTTTTGGCACTCGCTGACTTTCAACCGTTCGTACTTGGTTATGATTTCTTTTCTCTTTGTAAGTAACTATTCAAGTTTGTACCTGATCCTAAATGACTGAACCTCACAGGGAGGCATCTGTGTTTTCAGAAGCTCCTTTAGGAACAACTAACTGTTGAAGAGCATTGATATGCCCTCGCCTGGAATGGTCCCCAAAGCCCCCTATTAAAGGTTTATTCAGGGGCGGCTGCTGGGGAGCTCATCCCGGAAGCACAAAGGATCACACCGCCTTTCAGCTGTGCTCCAAAGCAAGGGAAGCACTTTGCAAAGATGCTAGAAAGAAGGTCTGTTGGGCCCATGACAGCGGCCTCCCGTGTGGGCTGTTAAGTGCGTTTATGCAGGTTTGTGCTGCCCGAGGAGCTGCTCAGTGCCCGCCTTGGTCTCCAAACACTTGCTCAATCTGGGAATTGAATGGATTCTCTTTTCCCAGGACCTGTGGCCACTGGAGCTCCGCCTTCTTCCAGAAAAGTTCTGCTGACAGCAACAAAGCCACCTACAAGAGAGAGCCCGAGGGCGAGGAGAAGGGAGATTACCAAGAGCAGAGACACCTGGCAACACTTTCTCCGGTGGGCAGACTCTGCCGTTAGCTCCACGATCCCTACCTCACGCCTCTGTGTGTGATTCCCTTCCCTTGACATGGGGGAGACCTGTCGCTCTGTCCTAACCAATACAGTGTGGTGGTGGGGAACTGATGTCACTTCAGTGATTCTGCCACCTTATGGGGGGCTTGGCCTCTCCAGGAGTCTGGAGACTCCTTGCTGGGCTGGTAGACGCCCCATGTCACTGTGCTGAGGGTGACCTCCTGCTGACATCCACCAACAAGCTGAGTCCTCAGTGCTACAAGCCCAAGGGAACGAATCCGTCAACCACCCGGGTGAGTCTGAATGCAGTTCTTCCCCAGTGGAGTCTCTGGGTGAGCCACCGCCAGTCTGGTTTTGTGAGATTAATTAAGCTCTGACCAACAGAAACTGCGAGAGAATCGATGTGCATGGTTTTCAGCTGCTAAATTTGCAGTAATTTGCTGCTTGGGAGTGAACACCATGTGTGCTTTCTTAGGAAGCCTCTTCTGCAGTATCTGTGGGCAGCCGCCCCCGGCTGCAGCTGAAGGGTTTGGAGAAGTCAGGAACCTCTTCGCTCGGGGGACTTGCAGCCCTGCCCAGCGAGGCCGCAGAACCCTGCGAGGGCTGTGATGATGGCAGGGGGCCAGCTCCGCCAGTGTAGGGCGGCAAGTCCTCTCAGATACAGGTGGCGCCGGCTGAACTTTCAGGGAGAAGGCAGGAGTGGAGATGGGACGACGCCGCTGGGGTGGTGCCGGGTGGGGACATCTGGCGGTCATTGTCTTTGGGGTCTCCTGTCACCCATGATGTCAGCGGGACCCAGTCTTGGTTGCTGGTCCTCACAACATACTATGGCGAGGACGCTCTTTCTCATTAGAGGTCCTCATCCAGCAACCCCCCCGCCCAAGACTTCCGGTCCCCAGTGGCTACATCTCAGCAGGGGTTTTAAATGCTCAACCCTAAGAGAGATTAGGTTGCTGAAGGCCTCAGAGGGCAACGCGCCCCTGACTTTATTCCAAAGTGCAGGGACCCCGTCTCCCCAGAGCAGCTCACAGTGCCCCATTCTGAGCCCTGGTGCTGTCTGATGTCTGTGGTCCTTCCGTGCTCTCTGGTCCCAGTTCTCACTTGCACAGTGAATGGGCTGGGGGTGATGATCTGAAGTCCTTTATGGATCTAACCCGGGTGCAATATTTTAGTAGTTGTTAGAAAAAAATGAGAACTGAGTGATTCACTGCACGAAAATGTCTCTGGTGTTCTGATGTGTTTCTGAGCTTTCTGCGGCTCTGAAGTTTCATCCAGCCAGCATCTGATCCTGGTCACATTCACACAGTGTCTAACACCCCCATCCCTACACACGTCACACACACAAACACACAACACAGACACACAACACTTCTTCTGTACAGTACTTCAGAGCCGGAGAAAGTCTGTGGCTGCCTGTCACACCGGCTGCTTTCCCAGGCAGGACTCCCTCCTCTGCCACATGGAGCCAGCAGTGTCTTCAAAACCAGACGGAGACCTGGTCTTGGGGCCGATTTTCTTGATGTTTCTCAACAAAGGAGGATGCTGCCAGGTCTGTGGAAAATTACTGGCTCCTTTTACTTTGCATTCCACGCAATACACCTAAGCTGTCTTCCTAGTAATTACGCGGCTCCCAAGGCATCTGTGGGCATTTATTTCCCTATCTATGGTAATGAGGAGAGAGGGGTGAGGGTCAGGAGAGGAAAAGAAAATAAACGAGAGGGTGGTAACTGCTTTGAAAGCAATTAGTTGGTTGTCACTCTAACCGAGATGAAACTATTTTTGTGTAGGCGCTGCTATAATACTGGGTCTAACCTGAAAGTGGAAGGTTGTCATAGAGTAGCGACTTAGGATCCAACGATCCACTACAATCATTCATTCATTCATTTGTTCGACTCATATTTGCTGGGCACCTACCGGGGACCCCTCGGATGACCTGCTTTTCCTTGCCACTTTTGTGGGACACCACAGAAGCTGTGTGCGGGGTGAGGGACAGCTCTCCTTTACACCCCGGTGTTTCTTGAACACAGATTCTTTTGTGCTTCTTTATACATAATTTAACATATGAAAGCAACACCTGGTCATTGTAGGAGCACTGAAGCAGAAAATTAAGCAAAAGGAGACAAACGGACTCAGAGTTATCTGTAATCAGAATGGAGGTAGCCTCTTTTAACATTGGGTATAGATTTTCTAGACACACACACACACACACACACACACACACATGGTGGGTCCCTCTGTGAATATCATTTTATAGTCTGCTCTTTTGGAAGCACTAGGCACCTAGTGATATTAACTCTTTCTGGTAAACAGTTCTGTGAATGATAGAAGAGGCACCTAGTCTAACCGCCCCACAATCCAGACTCCCCTCTTATTTATTCTAGTCTCTGTTCCCAGCACGTTTCTGTGTGGTCTGTGTCATTGCAAAGGTAGATCTCTATCGTTTCTACCCCATGCATGCTATTCCATCAGATGCAGCCAAGTGAACTTCTTTCACAGTTGGAAACATTTGCCGCACATCTCCCTGGCGTTTGTCCCAAGGACGGGGGCAGGACACTCGGCTTGGCAGTGCAGGAGGGCTCCGGGCTGCCTTGTCATCTCCCTCGCTTACCCTGCTGGACACAAGTGTGGGATGAAGTCAATCCTGCAGAACGCTGGGGAGGGGGATCCTGGCGACTTGGGGTCTTCCGGGTCACAGCGTTGGGCCCTTCCGGGCTCCTTCCTTGATAGTTCAAGGGCCATCTGGCGCAGCACTGTATAAACATTTCGCCACACCGTGAAGGGGAGCAGTTTCTGAGTTTGTCCCACCAGCTTCTTGTCATAAAGTATGGCCTTTCTTCTGAATTGCTTGATGGTTGGGGACAGTGCCCAGCCACCCTCCTCTTGGCCTGTGGCCACTGTTGGGAACCTGAGATGGACGGGGTCCGCCTGACTCCATGGTGCGCTGAGTTGAATTTCTTGAATGAAACCTGTGTGACAAGAACTTACCTTCTTCTCTGCGTGATGATTTAGGTGGTTTTATTTTTTTTAAATACAATTAGCTTAAAGGTTTTGCAGGTTGTTTTTATTTTTCTTTTCCCTCCAGAGCAAACTTGTCTTCTTTTTCTTTTCACTGGGAGTATGATAGAATCACCATCATCCTTCATAGCTTAACACCCACATGACATTACCATTCTGCTCTGAACCTGCCGACACTTTATCTGCTTGGTGTTAAGGACGAGCCTGTAAGATGGAGTGTGCAAAGTGGTTCTGCCTACTGAGCCAGTTTACTGCAGGGCTCCTCTGCCAAGCCCCTGGGTAGGCTCTCTGAAGGAGGGGCCAGGGAACCCACTTTTTACAGCTCCCACTTTCACCCTAATAATTCTGATGTGTGCTATAGCTTGAGCCCCACCACTTCCAAGCCTCGCGATGTACCTCTGTGGACAGTGTCTGAGTTTTAAGAGGCCAACACTGGTGGCTTTTATTGGTTTCAGTGTGCCAGATCAGCAGATGGGCCCATTCTGGCCAAGGAGATTTGAGAAAAGCAGTGAGAAGCAAGGATGCCGCAAACCCAGGCACCTCTCCCTGCGGTTTGGCTAAAGTCCCCTAGCAATAAAACCCTATTTTCCTGGCTCAGCGGGGTCTGCGCTACTGCAGAGCTGAGGCTGGCCACACAGAGCAGGGGAAGGCTGCCCCTTCTAGCTGGTGTGGTCCCTTGCTGTAGGTGAGACCAAGTCAGATGAGGAGGCTGCCTCAGTGGGCCCTCCTCCCCATACCCGTCTGCTGCTGGCCAGAAGCCTTCCTGGTGCCAAAGCCATGCAGTGGTCCTTGGTCCACAGGAAACGTCTTGTTCCTCTTTGACATTCCCGTAGAAGGGGTGCCAAGGCAGGATGATGTAGTGGGCCATTGTTTCCCCTCAGTTTTCAGTTTTTCAATTTGTATTTGTAGTGCTTGACCTCCCAGGATGGGGAGAGGGGTGGAGGGTAGACAGGCAGTTAAGCTTCTTGGTCAGGTCCTTGTTAAGAGCTATCATGTAGGTTTCTGAATTTCTCCTCTCCTGGGATGACAGTGTTCATATTAAGCTATGCTTCTTGGCCTAACCATCTTGTTACCCATGAGGAACACTTTTCTGGGTGGGACCCCAGTTCTCTAAGCAAATCCCCCCAGGTCAGGTCCACCCACAAGTTCAGGAGACACCAGGCCCTTTTGGCACCGAAGCCCCTTTCTGCACTGGCCGCCAGCAAGCCCAGAGCCATTTGTGTGGGCATCTGGTTTCTCTAAACTGCGCCCCACAGTCTCCAAACCGTAGAAATGTAGACAGGAATCCAGGTGCAATTTCTACCCCAGTTTCCTTCCCCCTGATTTCACTTCATTTGGATGGGATTTTCTGTCTTTCGTGTAGGTACATTGCCTCAAAGCCTTTCTGGAGAAAAACAGGATAAAAGCAAACACAAGAATGTGTTTTAAAAAAAATCATCCACACAGGTGGCCACTGGCAGCCCCTGTGACGTGCTCACCTCGTTGGGGTGGAATCCGTCCACGGGCTCGATGAGCTGCCAGGGCTGCCCGCCTCTTCTCTGCCACTCCTCTGTGACTGTGGGACACAGAAGGGGGTGTTACACAACGCGTGTGCAGAGCCACTGCGCATCCCAGGCCAGGACCACGGGAGGTGTGGCCGGTGCTGCCCCCGCCTCCCAGGGCCCTGAAACCAGCCATGGCGCCTCTGAGCTCTTGTCTAGGGCTAGGAGCTTTCTGGACAGAAATCATCTGCCCCTGATGTGATGTATTTTCATTTTCTTTCTTTCTTTCTTTTTTTTTTTCTCTTTTTTTGGGGGGGCTTGTTCTGAGACAAGGTCTCACTATGCAGTTCAGGCTACCTTGAACCTGTGGTGATTTTCCTGCCTCAGCCTCCCAAGTGCTGGGATTGTGGTTGTGTGGTGCCACACCCGCTCTATTTTCTTTTTCTGACTCAGGAAGGAACACATGACAGCGCTGTGCAGCAGGGAGAGGAGAGGAGAGAGTGAGCTTGGACACTGCTTTCAGCCCCCCTCATTTCTCCGTGGCCTGGCAGCACTGTGCTGTGGGAGGCGAAATTGTAGCATTTCATTAGTGTCTGCTTTCCTGGACTGCCACACGCAGACACTACCCACCGGTGTCAAAGGATCACCTTGAGGCATTGAGTAGCATGTCACAAATATAACTGTACGTTATCTCAACATCACATTTAGAGAGAGCCTGGCTGCAGAGGAAATACCATGAGCCCAGGTGCAAGACAAAGCAATAAAAGCGTCCTTCGACAGGAGCAACACATGCCAGCTGCACCATGGCAGCGACTTAACGAATTCCACAGTGCAGTGTCCATACAGCGGGGACTCCCCAAGGAAACGCCACGTCCACAGGGCAGCCCCGCGTGGACCCTCGGAGACAACTGCTTTCTGCTTGGCTCCTGTCCCGCGGTCCCGGTGTCCAGTGAGCGCAAAGGGCCCAGCTAAGAGACTTCCGGTCCTTTCCACACCTCAGAAAACACAGGCTAGAGGTCAGTGGACCCTCTCCTCCCCGTCTCGCCCGGGGTGGGTGGAGACACGATGGGGGCTTTGACTCTGCAAGGGGAGCTCGACTTTCACGAGTGAGGAGGGGACCAAAGGATGGAGGGAGGGGAAGGAGAAGTTCAAAGACTTAACATCTGTTATGCCCACGTACCAATTCTCCATGACGAGCGTAATCACTACATACTGCAAAATAGGTACTAATAAAAAATAAAAGCGGAAGAAAAATAAGGACCCCAGTGAGCTGTCTTGCTCTTTCTGCCACATGGGAATACATGAGGTTGGCAGTCCACAGCCGAGCATGCTGCCTCCCTGATCCTAGACGTCAAACCTCTGGACAGTGAGAAATCAAACTCTGTTGTTTAGAAGCCGCTCAGCCTCTAAATTATAAATTAGTTATCTTAATTATAAATTAATATAGCAATTATAAATTAATATATTAATTATAAATTAATATAACAGCAATTATAAATTAATATTATAACTCAATTATAATTATATAATATTAATTGTAACTCAATTATAATTATATAATATTAATTATAAATTAACTATAGGAGCCAGAGCTACCTAAGATAGATGGGGAGAAGTTCCCCAGCAATGCTGGCACGATCAGGCCAATAGGAAGTACACTCCATCCAGACCTCAGGGGCCAGTGGGGGAGGCTGCTTTTATTATCACCAGACTCTGGCGGTTAAAAATGATATCAGTGTTTGCTATTCTTGGTCTCTTGTGGTTCCAGATGAAATTCATGATTGTCCTTTCTAATTCTTTGAAGTATGTTAGTGTATCTTGATTGGAATTGCATTAAATCTGTATAGTAGTTTAGGAAGTATAGCCATTTTCACGATGTTGGTTCTTCCTACCCAGGAACATGGGATGTCCTTCCATTTTTTGATATCCTTTTCAATTTCTTTTTTT